>WSYH01001525.1:92626-117990 GCA_036426205.1 Ascaphus truei
ATCTAATACAAGCAGATTGCTTTTTCACTGTATAATGTACTGGTTAAATAAAAGCTCAGCTCAGACTTAGAGACTTGCACTAGTTTTGAAGATTTTATTATAAAGCGTCTTCTCATGGTAATGCACAGGTTATAAGACAATCTATATTAGTGTCTCTGGGACCCTTGAAACGTGGTCTGCTTGACGCTTGTTGTGCGTCAGGGGCTTACAACACTTTGGCCAAAATGTTAAAACTAAAAGACCATTTTATTTAACTAGAACTATATGTACCACCAGGAGCTGTAAAATGGCTCTCATCTCCCTGGCTGACAGTAACGTCCTGGTAAGTTATCTGTCTCACCAGCAGTAATCATGGAGGTTTGCCCTCACACCCCTTGGGTTCCCTATGTATGGATGGGAGTGGTCATCAGGCTTGACTCCCTGGTAGTGATATCATAGGTGTGCCAGCCTCCAGGATACATAAGGCACAGCACTGATCAAAAGTTAGGAGTTGCCAAGTGATTAGGAGGAGGATAGTTTGCTAAGCTGAGTTTGTATAGCGCTGAATAAGGAGACTGTGACCAGGGTCCTGGCACAGAATAGATATCCCGCGGGATAGGAATCCTAATCAAGGAGGACATTACCTTTCAAAGGTCAATTGCGTTAGACGATGGAGGGCTGGTTCACCCCATGTGGAGGGCGCTGGCCCACCGTTACAATAAACGATTATTCGAAAGAAACCCCCGTGTGTAGTGTGGAGTAATTACACGGGGGCTGCTTCCACAGGAGTTCCTCACCAGGACCATCCACAAGCTCAAGCTGGGATCCCAGATGAGGTGGGGCGCTGCACTGATCTAGGTAGGACTCAGCACCACTACCTCATCGCCTGTCTGGGTTGGCAAATCCCCACACAACCATCATGGCGTGAGACTCAGGAGTCTGCTGCCAACAGGTGCACCACCAGACTCACACGTAATGGGACTGGTTAAGCACCCAGGGGCCATATTGAGATTGGGTGGGTCAGCCGTGTTCAGAAAATCCGTTACATATACATATATATTTAGGCACTGTACCGTGTATAAGTTTCACTCGGATGTGCACTGAGCTCTGTCTTTGTTTTCATGTTCTGTCTCTGGTTTTAAATAGCTATTTATAAAAGACCTATTGTGTGAGACGGGAATCTCTCATCCCTGTGAGGGATTTGTGCGTAGGAATTCCACCCCGTATCCCTGGGGCCTACTACAGATGGAGGCGCTGCACAATTGAAGACACAAAGGCATATCCCCCCAGAACCTGTCCGGTTGTCACCCATTTCATTGCGGAGACTCAGGCCCTCCTGTTGCCAGCAAGTATCGCCCACACAGAGACAATTAGCCCAGACTGAACACCCGAGGGTACCCGAGATTGAGGTTGGGGGTGTGAGGGGCCTTACCCAATGGTTAATAGTATTCTGGGCGCAAGGTTATATATAGCTATGTCTGTCTGGCGCAGGGACCAATATAATAGTATTCTGGCGCAGGGATACGCGGAGACTATATAATAGGTATGTCTGAGGCGCAGGGATAATAGTAATAGGTATGTCTGGCGGCATTCCGGATAACAGGGACTAGTGTACATAGGCATATCGTTTTGCTGGCGCAGAGGATACATAGCGGACTATTATGGTATAGTATGTCTGGCGCAGGGATACCGGGACTAATATATAGGTATGTCTGGGCGCATGGATACACGGACTATATAATAGTTTCGTCAGTCCTCGGCGCAGGATACACGGGACTATATAATAGGTAGTCGCTCACAAGGTATACACAGGGACTATATAATAGGTATGTCTGGCGCAGGGATACACAGGGACTATAAATAGGTATGCTTGGCGGCCGGTACCAGGGAACTTATATAATAGGTATGTCTGGCGCAGGGATACACGGGGACTATATAATAGGTATGTCTGGCGCAGGGATACACGGGACTATATATATGTTGACTGGCGCCGGGATACACAGGACTATATAAAGTATGTCTGGCGCAGGGATACCGGGGACTATATAATAGGTATGTCTGGCGCAGGGATACACAGGGACTATATAATGGTATGTCTGGCGCAGGGATACACGGGACCTATATAATAGGTATGTCTGGCGCAGGGATACGCGGGGACTATATAATAGGTATGTCTGGCGCAGGGATACGCGGGGACTATATAATAGGTATGTCTGGCGCAGGGATACACGGGGACTATATAATAGGTATGTCTGGCGCAGGGATACACGGGGACTATATAATAGGTATGTCTGGCGCAGGGATACACAGGGACTATATAATAGGTATGTTTGGCGCAGGGATACACAGGGACTATGTAATAGGTATGTCTGGCGCAGGGATACACTGGGACTATATAATAGGTATGTTTGGCGCAGGGATACACAGGGACTATATAATAGGTATGTCTGGTGCAGGGATACGCGGGGACTATATAATAGGTATGTTTGGCGCAGGGATACACAGGGACTATACAATAGGTATGTCTGGTGCAAGGATACACAGGGAATATATTTAGGAATGACCAGCGGAGTGATACGCAATAAATTCGGAAATTTACCTCTAGCGCGCCTGTGCTGTAAACCTCCGATGCTCTTACAGAACTAGAGTGACAGGCCAGCTGACCAATAGGAGGCTCGCCCCGCCACCGATGGGGGACCCGTCGAACCGCGCGGCAACAGAGCCATGTCTGTGAGGACGAATGCACCAATCAGATGTGAGATGTAAGGTTGAAAATGCACGTGGACGGGAGGGGGCGGGAACGATGCGTCCAGTTCCCTTCCTCCAACCAGATGTGAGAGAAGGTGGTTTGTCGGAACGCGCCCAATCAACAGCGGAGCCTGGGCTAAAGAGGCGGGGCCACGGGTATAGTTGGCATGCACAGCCACCCAATGAGAAGTGCCGGTTCGCTATCTGTTTACCTTTTTTTGCTTCGGGTTTATTGGCCCCATCGGAAATCAATGTGACATCGTGTATCCAAGCAACCAACCAGCGGAAGACCAATAGAAACAAAGTTGGGCGGTTCCGCTGTTATTGACTGTCCAATCAACAACCCGCTGTAGCGCTCTGCCTTCTATTTTCAGCCAATCAGAAGACGCCAGTCCCGTGTGGTTTCGGCGGGAAGTCTCATTGCTCTGCTGACTCCATGAGGAGAAGAGGCCCGGGGCTGAGCGCTCCCTGAGCCGGTGACACAGGCGGACTCAGCCGGCTCCACGGGGCTCGCCCTGCAGCGCTTCCCTGCCTCAGCTGCTCTTTACTGATATATACAAGACATCAGAACTGTGTGTGTCTGTGCATGATTATGCCATGCGTCTCGTTTTGTACGTTTCTGTGTTTTGAGACCACAGTAAAAAAAAATGGTGGTGTGGGGGGAGAGGGGTGGTGGTGTGGGGGGAGAGGGGTGGTGGTGTGGGGAATGGGTGGGGTGGTGTGGGGGGGAGGGGGTGGTTGTTGGGGGGAGAGGGTTGTGTTGTGGGGGGAGGAGGAGGGTTGTGGTGTGTGGGGGGATAGGGGTGGTGGTTGTGGGGGCGAGGTTGTTTGGTGTGGAGGTGGTGTGGGGGGCTCTCTTCTGTTTTTTTTTTTCGCGTTATGTTTTTTGCTGTTTTTCTTTTTGGCTCTTCTTGTTTTTTTGTTTTCTTCTTGTGTTTTTTTTCTTCTTTGTGTTGTTTTTTTTTTGTCTCTTCTTTTTTTTTTGTTTTGCTCGGTCTTTTTTTTTTTCTTCTTTTTTTTTTTTTTTTTGTCGTTTTTTTTTTTGTTTTTTACTCCTTTCTCTTCTTTTGTTTTTTTTTTCTCTTTCTTTGTTTTTTTTTTTTTTTCTGTCAATTTCTTTTTTTTTTTTTTTTTTTTTCTTTCTTTTTTTGTGTATTTTTTTTTTTTTGCTCTTCCATTTGGTTTCTTCTTTTTTTTTTTTTTTTTGTTTTTCTTCTTTTTTTTTTTGTTTCTCTCTTTTTTTTTTCTGGTCCTTAGTAGCTATAGCGGTTGCGAACCGGGTCCGTACAGGGGTGGGGGAGAGGGAGGGGGTGGTGGTGTGGGGGGGCGAGGATGGTGGTGTGGTGGGGAGAGGAGTTCTAGGGGGTGGTGGTGTGGGGGCGCGAGGGAGTGTTTGGTTGTGTTGGGGTATATGTAGTGGGGTGGTTGTGTGGGGGTCTCAGGTAGGTTGTGGTCGGTGGGTGACGGTATGTGTTGGTTTGGGTTTAGGATTTTGTTTTTTGTTGTTTGTTGGGATTGGGGTTGTTTGTTTTGTGTGAGAGTGATTTTTTTTTTTGGTTATAGTGTTTGTGGTGTTGGGGGGATAGGATGGGTGGGGGAGAGGAAGGGGGTGGCTAGGTGGTGCCACAGTTGACCCATGTGCTGATTTTGGCAGTCATGTCATTCTGCCTGGGTTAGGAGGGTAAGTGGTGCGGCGTGCTTTTAAGTGCGGGCCCGGCGATGGTGAAAGGGGGGGTGAGCATTCCTTCTGTTTTCTTTCTCCAGTCCCGCGGCGGCGTGGGGGTTGCGGGGGCGAGTGGTGAAAGGGTGTGGATGGTGTGAGCAGCCTCACAGGCTGTTTTTTTCTCTCCCGTCTGGTGGCGCGTGTTTTAAAAGTGCGGCGGGTTGGTGAAAGGGTGGTTGATGGGGTGTTGCGGCCAGAGTGGCGAGATTTGGTGGTGGGTGGAGCGCCTAGTTCCAGCCTTCCCGCATCGTGGGGTAGTGCTGCGGTCCCCAGTCTACTCGATCTCGTCGGGGGGGGGGATGGGGCGGTCGCGTCACAGCTGCTAACTGCGTCTATCCTCCCAGGAGAGAGGGAGCTTGCGACTGGAGGGTGTCGGGTGGTCGCGGATGTTGCGGGGTTTGGCCTATCACGTTCACGCGGTATTTTTCTGGTTCCGCCATCATCTTGGTGAACCGCCGTGATGGCCGTGTCCACGCCTCCGTCGCAAGGTTTAAACTCAATTTCATGAGTTTAAAAAACCTTGGCATACGGCGGCGCGCACCTTCACGTGAAGGTGAGTACTGACGCCTTCCCCATTGAGGGGCGGTGCTGCATGCACACGCCCGCGAAGTGTGCTCGCTGTACAGTGATGGGACCCAGCCAAGTTTTGTGAGGTCTTCGCTGGGGCGCGGCCGGTGCAGCGTTTGCTCTTCGTGACGTGCCGCGCGCGCAGCAGGGCGGAGGAGTACTGAGCCGTTTGGTGAGAGGGGAGTATAGCGTTGAGGGCCGCTTGGGAAGGTAGGAGGGGCATAGAGTGGCAGGCCGGAGGGGGGAGGATGTTGCTTGTGTGTGTGGTGTGTGTTCACACATTATGGGTAAGCTCAGGTGTGAGCAGCTACCACACGGTTGAGGGTGGGGAGTGGAACAGTGGCGTCTACAGCCCGGCCAATGAGAGGCCGCGTGGGGGGGCGGGACACATGGGGGGGGCCAGACGCACCGGCCAATGAGAGCGTGTTGGAGGGGGGACCGACGGACCAATCAAATGGTCTCCAGACACTCACATCCAAGATTTTCATATATATATATATTTGTCCCCAGTACCGTCATTAGGCTGTTATTTATCAGTAGTATATCATCTTTTGATTTAAGCAATTTTTGTTATTTTTTTCTAGTTGGTTGCAGGCTTATCGTTGTTGTTGTGTGGTGTGGTGTTGTGTGTGTGTGTGTGTGTGTGTTGGTGTGTGTGTGTGTGTGTGTGTGGTGGTGTGTGTGGTGTGTATAACACCAGTAGAAGAAAGCGCCTGATCCTAGTGATATTTATAAGATACAAAATTAATGTTCCAATAAAACTCCAACAAATGCGCACTCACAAACATATAAAATATTAAAGGCATGTAATGGAGTTAATACTCTCCCAGCCCTGGAAAAAGTGCTGCTCCGCTCACATGTCCTGCGTCCCACAAGTTGTATGGCACCTCTGCTCCTACCGTCCAGCAGGAGCTCCAGAGAGTAGTCAGCTACTCTCGTGTTCTCAGCCGGAAACAAACTGTAGTGAACAGAGGTTCCGGATAGGAGGGAGAAGGTAGGACCAAGGGAACCAAATCGCCAGTGTGTCACCATGAGGTGGCATCCCAGAACACAGCGCAGACACCCCCTCACACACTGACTGACCCACCCACACCCCCCTACATGCTCCCCCAACCCTTACGACTCCTTCTACCCACCGCACAGGACGCCCCCAACACGATGACCCACACACCCCCCGGTGACTGACCCCCCACACACGCCCCCCAACCACCCCCACACTGACCTACCCCCAAACACACATGGAACTTTACCCACCCACACACTTGACCCCCCCCACACCTGACTCACCCCCCACACCTCCGCCTCACACACTTGACTGACCACCCACACACACCACCCCATACACCCTGACTGACCCCCCCACACCGCCCCCCCCACACACTGACTGACCCACCCACCACCCCCCCACATCGACTGACCCACCCACACACCCCCCAACTGACTGACCCACGCACACCCCCCCACACACTGACTGACCCACCCACAGCCGCCCCAAACACTGACTGAAACACACACTGACTACCCCACCCCACACACACACCACACACACACACACACACACACACTGACTGACACACTGACCCCACCCACACACACACCCACATGACACACACACTGACTGACACAGCCACACACACTACTGACACAACTGACACACAACACACACTGACTACCCATACACCGCAATACGACTGACAACACACCACACAACTGACCACACACAACGACACACACACTGAGACACACAACACACACTGACTGACACACATTCACACCCACACACACTGACTGACACACAACACTACACACACACACACACTCTGACACAATCACACACTCTGACTGACAACACACACACACACACACACACTGAACTGACAACACATACACACAAGGAATTCACACTTAGTGCAAATAGCTAATACAGGGGATGTGTGCCGAGCACGCGCTTTAGAAGTCAAATTTATTTGCGTTTTGTCAATGAAATTGTATTTTGATTTTTAATTAAAACATCACCAACACAAATACAATTTCTGTGACAAAAGTCAAAGAAGTTTCACTTACTATGCATGTGCACAGCACACACAGCTTTTTTTATGTTTGTGAGTGCGCATTTGTTGGAGTTTTATTGGAACATTAAATTTTGAATCTTAATATAATACACTAGGATCGGGCGCTTTCTTCTCTTCTTGTTTTCTAGATCCAGTGGGAGGTCGTTGTTCCTTTCAGAAAGCTGCCAGTATCCTACATAGAGGGCCACCATCCATCCATTCCTTCCATCCTAACAGGACTTTTTCATCACATGGTTTTTGTGGACTCTATTTTTACTTTATCATTTGTGATTTTTATATTTTTTATTCACATTTTTTCCCTATACTCCTCAATGCTCACTCATTCTTTTTTTTATTTTTCTTATATATGCATGTTTATATGTTTCATTTAGAGCAGCCACTGGTAATACTAGTTTATGTTATTGATTTAGTTTTAGTTTTTATTTTTATATATTTTTTGGTATATTGCTAGAGCATAATTTTCTGGTATATGTTAGGTTTTTTAATATATTTTTTTATTATTTTTCATATTTTATATATTTTTGAAAATACAGTTAAGTTTGCACATTATTGCAGATAGTAAAGCGCAGTCTTTTTTTGTTTATACAGGCAGTCCTCGTTTTACAACGCTTCGCTTTGCAACGAATGGCTTATCCAACGCTATGCATTGCATACCTATATTCATTTTTACAACGCCAAAACGGCTTATCCAACGCTCTTTCAACGCTTTGCAAAGTTGTATATAATATATATTATACTATATAATATATTATTATATTTTATGTTATATTATATATATATTACAGTATATACACTATATAATTTATGTGTGTGCTGCATATCTTATTGCCTGCATAAAATATTTTGTGTATTTTAGCATTAAAAATGCCTTCAGGGGGGCGTGGCTTGAATGCAGAGCGAGCAAGTCGCAGGGAAGGCTAGCTCCATCTAAGCAGAGAAAATAAATCAAATAATTCCGGCCAAACTCGGCCAAAACCGCCCAGGGCCGGCTCATAACGTCCCCTGAAGCTAAACCACCGCTCGCTGGCACCTAGATCGGGAGGCTCACGGAGAATCGGGACCCTGAGAACACCCGCAGATACTGGAAGCGCGGGCCTCCCTTACACACTCCAGCCGAGGGCACAAGATGGCCGCCGCATGTGCCTGAACCGGAGCATACCAGAAGGCTGCAGCGGAGGAAGACACACAAACCGGTGCCGAAGAGGTGAGGACCACGGCCCACCGGAGGTAGAGGTACACGGGAGGGGGCGGATCGAGGGGGGCCTCACTGCTAGGAGAAGGCGGGAAACAGCCATCTTTGAGTCAGAGCCCTCCTGCAGTGGCGCTGAGCCGGGGGTGACAGCCATTAACCCCTTACCTCCCACCCCTGTTGTAGCAGAGAGGGGGGACCCCTCCCTGCAGGGGGAAGTGAAGGGGGTGGACTGCCTGGATCAGGAACTTCTCTTCTCTGCCACAGCCTTCTCCTACCTGGAAATCCAAGATGGCCACCACGGGCCCTTAAAGGGAGAGGGGTCAGATAAATTAATCATCACAAATAAACTAATAAATAACACAGCTCAAGGTGGTCTGATAAGCACTGCTGGAAGAACTATACAGAGGGAAAAGAGAATAATTAACAAAGAGAGCTGTAAATGCACGCCCCCCCCTCACCCGACGAGACGAAACAGAGAACCAATCAATTAGCCCCATGGACTAACAGAATGCCCAAGTGTGGGGGTGCATATGTGGTATAGATGCGAGCCCAGAAAAAAAGGACAAGAACCACCCTAAGCTCTCAGAATTTAAGGCAACCTAACAAATAACATAAAAGAGGAAGATCTAGACCTGACTTACTCCTACATTTCACACGTCGGCGTCATGGCCCCCCCCCCCCCAGAAAGCCAGGGAAGCCGGAAGCTTCCACGTTCTTTACAAGAAAGTGTAGGTGTCGCGTTCTAACGGGCAAAGAGAAAGCCGCACAAGCCCAGGATCACGAGGACTCAGGGTCAGACGCAGATCAACACCCAGATATCAGGAAAGAACTAAAAGCCTGGGTTAAGGAAATTAAACAGGCGTTCCATGAGGAGTTGCAAACTGCAATGAAGAGCCTACACACTAAAATCGTGGAGGTAGAGGAACGGACAACAGGACTGGAGGTAGCAATGGAAGCAGTCACCGAAAAACAAGTGGTGACGGATGAGGATATAACCCAAATGAAAAAACAGATTTCCTGTCTCCAAGACGCCCAAGAAGAGGCAGAGAATAGATCGAGGAGGAACAATCTCAGAATTCGTAACATCCCAGAGACAGTCCTTAACGAAGAAATCAAGCCATACCTACACAGGCTTTTCCAGAGCATACTCCCAGAAATCACCAACGCTAAGCTGGAACTGGACCGAGCCCATAGAATCTACAGGCCGCCGACGTAATTACAAGGTTTCATTATTTCTCTACCAAAGAGGAAATATCTACCAAAGTCAGAAACCTAGATAAAATTTCTTTTTTTTTTTGTTTCAATTTTTTTATTGTTTTTACCAGGGTACACAACATATAATAAACTTTGCTGTACAGATATTGGGGGAACATTGATGTTTATGTTGGATACAATAGACGTCAACTGTCCGTTATCTTTATTCAGACAGATGTGTATCTTACTGTGCTTATTGCTATTTGCTCATATGTTCCCACTGTTGGGGTTCTAATGGGGAAGCCGCCGCTTCCTCGTGTACCTCTTTTAGTAACAGGATAGAGGAGAGAAAAGAGGAGAAGAAGAAGAAGAAGAGAGGGGGATGGGGGGGGAGAGAAGGGGGAGGGAAGGGGATGTAGGGTTCTGCCTAGCTTTCTGAGTACTCTAGTTCTTCCTTTATAAGTCTGTTACCCGCTCGGCCAAATTTCCCATGTTTTATGGAACTTGTCCATTTTTTGGGACAGTGTTGCCATAAGGAGTTCTATTGTCTTTATTTCTCGTAGCCTTTGAAGCACGGTCTGTTTAGCGGGGGCATTTACCTTTTTCCACGCAGCTGCCACATAGCAGCGTGCCGCCGTGAGTACGTGCCCCACCATCCTGCTTTCTGCAGTATCTAGATCGTTTATTGGTTTAGCCAGCATCATGGACAGTGGGTCCACCTCAATCTCTACCCCCAGGTATTCTTGGATCAATGTTTTGATCATGACCCAGAACACCTGAATCTTTGGACAATTCCACCAGATATGAGCCATGTCTCCTCTTTGCCCGCATCCCCTCCAACACAAATCCGGGGTCCCGGGGAAGATTTGGCTCAACCTATTTGGGGTTAGGTACCAATGGAATATGATTTTATATATGTTTTCTTTGATGGTAGTACAGATCGATGTTTTGGAAGCTGCCTCCCAGATATCCTCCCAGTCTTCCCTATCAATCTCTATATTTAAATCTTCTGCCCATTTGGACATATAACTATGTTGGGAACAACCTGCTGATCGCGCCAGGCCCAGATATATCTCCGAAATCAATCCTTTGGAATAGTACCCTTTCCTACACAGTCGTTCAAAATTTGTTAACGGTTGGAAAGCCATTTCTTTGGAGACTGTTTGCAGGTAGTGCCTGATCTGCAGTCCGACCATGATATAGATCCTATGTCTGACTGGGAGGTTGCCTGGAAGATATCTTTGGTGCCCAGAAAATAATCAATCCTTGAATAGGTCTGGTGTGGGGGAGAGAAGTAAGAGTAGTCCCTCTGGCCCTGATGCTGCGCCCGCCAAATATCTATCAGCGAAAACTCTTTTAATATATTCCGGAACTCTTTGACGTTTTTTGCCGTGGAGCGTGGGTGGGGGGTTCCCGATGGGCTCGCCCTGTCATGGTCAGGCTCTACTAGCATGTTGAGATCACCTGCTAGCAGTAGTGTAGTTCTAGGTTGGGGAGCTAGACTGTTGCATAGGTCCCTCAAGAAACTGGCCTGGCCTTCGTTTGGGGCGTATATGTTAACAAGGGTAATCTCTACACCTAAAAAAGTTTCCTGCAAAATGAGAAATCTACCCTCTGGATCTGAGGTCTGCTTTTTTAGTGTGAACTTAACGTTTTGTCTAAATAGTATAGCTACCCCCTTTTTTTAGTGGAGCAGGATGCATAATATGCCTGGGGATAAAATCTCTGAAAGGTATTAGGGGGCGATATCGTATTAAAATGTGTTTCCTGTAAAAACAACACATCCCCCTTTGTTTTTTTTAGCTCTTGTAGAGCGAGCTTTCTTTTGATTGCTGAATTGAGTCCCCTAACATTTAGGGACACTAGTTTAAGTGTTGTGTTTAGGGCCATTCTTATTTATGTGATGTCTCAGGGACTCTGTCTTTCCATCCACTTTCCCAAGGTGGTGGGGGTCTCCGCAGTCATACCTTGTTCTGGCGGCTGCTTGGTGTTTCTGCTGAGTCTTGGCTTCCGGGGCTCCTGCTTCCCCTCGACCGTGCTTGTCCCTGCTGGTTATGTATGGACAAGGGGACAGGTTTTTGCGTATATTTATCTTAGACTTTCTTGCAAGCAATAACTGATAAGTGTGGGTGCTGATTCTGTGTTGTCTTCTTGCTTTCCGTTTGCGGGGGGATGTGGAGGAGCTGAGGGGGGGGTAGGGAGAAGGAAAGAGTAAGAAAGAGGTAGAAGAAGAGAAAAGAGTGGGCTGTCGAAGAGCCCAGTTTTGGGGACCCTCATCTCCCTAAGGATAAGGGTAGTGGGCCTAGTGCCTCTGGGAGACTTCCCTGAGCACCGCCTTCCGAAAGCCATCAGGAACGTCGGAGAGCCCTCCTACAAAAGATAAACATTGTATCCAATTATGTACAGTCATATAAAAACTTAATCAACCTCGTAACTTCAGGGGTGCACCTATTGAGTTTTCTACCCAACTTCATCTTGCTTAAGTGTCTTATAGTCCTTTCCTTAGCAGGAAAAGTAGAGTGCTTGTCTGCGGGGGGGAGGACGGGGTGTGGTGGCGGGAGGCAGGGGAAAGGGAGTGAGGTGGGAGGGAGGGGGGGGAAAGGGGGGGGGAGGGGGGGGTGGGAGGGGGGGGGGGAGAGCCCGCCTGACTATGGTCTCATTGGTTCCCCTCAGAAACCTTTTCAGCTCTCTAGTGTTAACCAGTACTTCTTTCAAAGTTCCTCAGTCAAAGGCGTCTTAATCCTACATTTTGTTATTGTATTGGTTATTTGATTCTACTAGTCCAGTGTTGAGTGCGACACTAGGTGGCGCTGCTCTACAGTACATTTACAGGCTATTCTGTACCTGCTGAATATCTGTCACTTTGAATGGGCTTGTCACGACTTTTCAGGGTGCAAAGGCAAACGTTTAAAGACACTTTAACTGTGTAACATTAACCTGTTAAAAAATATAACTTGCTTAGGAGTTTCACTTATAATTCCTATATGGTGTGTAGTGAATTTACCATAACTTGGGATATAACCTGAGTCCTCACATGCCCTCCCTGCTGAATGCTGCCTGACTCTCCAGACACCGCATCTGAGTCCATCTCGACACCATCCGTCCGCTCCTCCGCAGACTCGCTCGGATGGGGGGGGGGCAGAGGGGTGACTCCCCTCACCCCCGACGGTCCCCCCCCCCACTCAAAGCGTCCCACCCCCCCTCGTTCGATAGACAGTTCCAAGGCTTCCTGGCAGTAGCCAGGTTCCGTCTCCGCGTGTCTTGGTCTCCGCTTGAGTTTCCTCTCGTCGAGTCGGGGGCCGCTGCTTCTTTGCTACGTTGGGAGGCGGTGAACGTTGCGGCTCCAAGGGCGGGTGCCCTCGTCATGTTCAGGCAGGTGCGGGCTCATCAGCGGGGGTAGGCGGGTGCACGTCATCTTCCGTGCTTCCCGGGGGTTTGTGAGGGGGGGTAGCAGGAGGCGCAAACCCATTTTCTGGGCTACGTCTCTCACTCCTCTCCTGCTTGGTTCTGTTGAGTGGCAATTCTCTGAGAGGCTCGTGGTCCCCTCTCTGCTAGCCTTTGGTCTTGGTCCCCGTCTGCGTCTTCAGGGGCAGTTCCTCTATTCGTGTGCGGGATACCCAGCCCCCTCAGGAATCGTGGTATCTCTTCCGGATATGAAAGGGTGTGGAACTTACCCCCTGCCTGGACAACAATTTTAAATGGGAATCCCCACCGATATTTTATTTTGTTATCTCTCAATTTCAGTGTGAGGGGCTTGAGCTCTTTCCTGCGTTCCACCGTAAGCCTTGAGAGGTCGCTGTAAATTTCAATGTGCACATTGCGGAACTGCAGGTTTCCTTTCTCCCTACTAGCCGTCAGTATTCTCTCCTTTGTGGAGTAGTAATGGAACCTGACCAGTATGTCTCTGGTCCTCTTGGGGTCCGTTGACTTAGGTCCCGGGGCTCTATGGGCTCTGTCCATCTCTAATTGTTTAGGGGGTAGGTCAGGCACCAGGTGTACAAAGAGGTCTGTCAGGTATGTGCGCAACTGTTCGGTTTCCACTGATTCTGGGACATACCTTAGTCTTAGGTTCTGCCTCTGGTCGCGGTTTTCCTGGTCCTCGTCACTCTCCCTGAGCCCCCTAATTTCCCAGTGCAGGCGGTTGATTTCATCTTCCGCGGAGGATTGGGCATGTTCTAGGGCTTCCACTTTATGTGACAGTATCTGTTTTAGCCGCTAGAAGGTTCATGTCAGCCCTCAAGGTGTTGACCGCTTTGGCCAAATCGTCCTGAAACTCCTTCCTCATTCTAGAGAAGAGGTTTTCCAGATATTCTTTATTTATCTCTATGTTTGCTGTTCCTTGCTCCTGTGCTCCGCTCGGGCCTTCCCGCGTGTCAGCCGGGACGCCATCTTGGGAGGTCTCGCCGCTCCCCGTGGCCCGCTGACTCGGGGGGAAGTAGCTCGTTACGGAGTGCTGGGCTGCTTTTTTATTTTTGCCGCTCATGCTGGATGTCTTCCCCTCGTCTTTGGTGTGATTTCTGGGGGTGCGATCACTCGATTGGAGTTATTTATTAGGTTTATTCAAAGGAGGGCTCCGGAGCTCTCTCCCTAAGCTTCCATCAACGGTGACGTCACCGGAAGTCTCGATAAAATTTCTTCTGAGGACACAGAACTGCAAATCTTCTCGGACCTCGTGCCAACAACTACAGCCAAAAGACGCGAACGCAAGAAAATCACAGGCTACCTGAGGAGCAAAGACGTCAGATACAGATGGGGCTTCCCCTTCCGTCTTCAAGCCACTCACAACGGAAAACAGGATGCCCTGAGAACCCCAGAGGAAGGTCCGGAATTCATCTCAGCGCTGGGCCTGGAGATCCCGGAAGAACTATGGAGAGGCACAGGGACAGCTGTTCCGCGACCAAGACGCGAAAGGTGGACCAGGGTGACAACTACCCAGGATAACTCACCAAGCCCCAAACGCTGAGGTTTAACAATCAGTACTTGGCAAAGCTGTGAGAGCACAAGAGAGACAATCCCACCTCAACTGTAACCCCCAGTCCTGAACTTTTATGCCAATCCAAATAAAAGGACACAAACTACTGGGAGCTGGAGGAGGGAGGGAAAAGGTTTTAAAAAAAAACAAAACAGCACAGTATAACTAAACAACTGAGAGCACAAGGTTTAAGCCATTAGTAAGCCTCCAAAGACTTTGTTTAGCTTAATTAAAAATATAACTGCTTAAAACTGTTTAACATGTTTGATCCAAAAGTTTGACTGTTGTATTTTCTCTCCCTACATATGTGTTTTAGTTCCAGCCAGTTTTAGTAGAAAAGAAGGTTGACCAACAATTTGAAACACCGCCATGTGTCCAAGCAGAGCTGACTACTGTTCACAACCAATACCCTTCAGACTGCAAGTACCACATTGCACCCCACACACACTTTTCCACCCTTTTTCTTGACCCTGCATATCCCAAACACCCCAAACGCAGAGTCAAAGGCCCAAAGCACCAGAGGGCCCTACACCATTCCACGTTAAAATCCCCCAAAGTTATTTTTGTTCTCCCCCAATGTTCCCCCCAGTTCATCCTCACTGGAATACACTTGTATACATCCAACATGACATAACCAAAAAAATAGCAAATATACGGTCCCGAAAATCGGAAAATCTCCATAAGGCACCCCCTAATAAAAAGCTGGCCTTTGCAAACACCTACGCAAGAGATTTTCACCTAGGGTATGGCTAAAGTATTAAAAATATACACAGAATGTCAAGGGATTGAACTCTCCCATGAAAAGGAGACTACTGTTCAGAGATCTCAAAAACAGACAAAGCGACATACTGTACACATGATCCAAGAAATGCACTTGAATAGAGTAGACACGGTTAGGTTAAGGGACAAAAACTTCCACCAAATCTATCACTCACCAGCGACAGACAAAAAAGCAGGCGTAGCCATCCTGATTAGAACTAGTGTCCCCTTTGCAGTAGAAAAAATAAAGAGAGATAAGGCCGGGCAAATGCTTATTGTCTCAGGTAAACTAGGCACGATAGAACTAACACTAGTATGCCTATATGCCCCCAACACAGATCAGGAAAGCTACATTAATGAGGCTTTCGAGGTGATAAACCAAAACAAGAAGGGTTGCTTAATAATTGGAGGTGATCTCAATACAGTTATAGACTGCAACAAAGATCAGGCGAAGCTCAAGGGCAAAGAGCACTACTCGAGACGAAAGAGCTCAACCGCCTTAAAACAAAACATAAGATTGTGTGGGTTGGTCGACGCCTGGAGACTAATGAACCCCATAACTAAAGGGTTTACTTTCTACTCGGCCCCGCATAAACAATATACTCGCATCGATTATATACTTACTGTATATCTAAAGAATTGGCTGACCGGATAATTAAAGCAGAAATAGACAATATAACATGGTCAGACCACGCCCTGGTTTCATTAACCATAAGAGATCTCCACCAAAGGCCAAAGGGCACACAATGGCGTATGAACGACCTTCTGCTCAGGTTACCAGATACTAAAAAGGCCATGGGAAATGCTATATGGGATTATTTCTCAATAAACGATAACGGGCAAGTCAGCGACTGTACACTATGGGCGGCGCATAAAGCTACTCTTAGAGGCAAAACAATCAGTATTGCCTCTCATAGGAAAAGGGAGAAAAATGAGAGGATAAATAAGCTAAACAATAGTATCAGAGAAAATTAGGAGACCTACCAACAAAGCCCAACAGACATAGTCAGAGCAATGATTGATAAAGACAGATTGGAACTTAAAAGCATACTGAAAAAGCAATGAGATGGACAAATCAGACCTTTTACGAAAAAGGCAAATAGACAACTAGCGACCAAACTCCGAAATAAAACAGCAAGCCTTAATATATACAGCATAAAAACCAACCAGGATAGTCTAACATTCAACCCAGCTGAAATTAATAAAGAGTTTGTCCAGTATTATAGTAATTTATATAATCTGTCAAACCCCGTTAGAGCCAACAGGGAGCTCGATATAAAGTTAGACGAATATATAAAAAAAACAAAATGATCCAAACTGGACGAATCAGAATCAGCCCAACTAGGTACCCCAATAACATCAGAGGAGGTCTCAGTAGCGATCAAATCTCTTAAGAACTCCAAAGCCCCGGGCCCAGGTGGGTTCACTAATTTTTACTACAAGAAATTCAAACACACTTTGAAGCCATATCTGGTCCGCTGGTTCAATAAGATCCTAGACGAGGAAGCACCACCGAAAGAATCCCTAAAAGCCTCTATCATTGTCATACTAAAAGAAGGAAAAGACCCGGCGCTATGCTCTAGTTATAGGCCCATCTCTCTGATCAATAAAGACATAAAACTATTCGCCAAAATTTTAGCAATCAGATTGAACAGAGTATTAAATTCCTTGGTCCACCCGGACCAAGTGGGGTTCACCCCAGGATGACAGGCCTCTGATAACATCAGGCGAGTAATCAACATTATCCGTAACAGTAATAAGAATCAACTCCCTATCCTGATTCTGGGGTTAGACGCTGAGAAAGCTTTTGACCGAGTGGCCTGGCCTTTTATGTTCCGGGTATTCAGAGAGATGGGCCTACATGAAAACTTTATTAAAGGCATTAAGGTGTTATATTCCAACCCAATAGCCACAGTTCGCACCTCAGGTTATACCTCAGAACCATTCACAGTCTCTAACGGAACCAGACAGGGGTGCCCACTCTCCCCAATGCTATGCGCTTTGTGCATAGAAGTATTAGCCTCAAGAATAAGAGAGAACCAAGGGATAGAGGGTGTCCCTATAGGAAACAATAATTACATTGTGTCTTTTTTCGCGGACGATACCCTACTTTCTTTGAATAACCCAGATACCTCATTAAAAAACCTATTCGACACACTAGACGAATTTGGCAAACTTTCAAACTTCAAAGTGAACAACACGAAGTCAGAGGCTATAGGCCTACACATACCTCAGGAAACAGAAAGTGCACTAAAGAAAAAATTCCCAATATAATGGATGCCTGACAAAATGAGATATCTGGGAGTATACATTTCAAGACTATACGAGGATATCTATAGAGCAAACTACCCGAATCTTATTAAAAGCCTGAAAAAAGACCTAGAATCCTGGTCAAGATACCAGATATCTTGGTCGGGTAAAATTATATCAGTGAAAATGAACCTATTACCCAGAATACTCTATTCCAAGTGCTCCCAGTAACAGTTCCAATCTACGTAATTAGGGATCTGGAAAAAGAGATAACTAAATTTATCTGGAACGGTAGAAAAGCTAGGATAAAGAAGAAACTGATGGCCCTCCCCATGGCCAGAGGAGGCCTGGGTCAACCAGACCCAGCTAAATACTACGAAGTGGCTAGACTAAGCCCACTAATCTATTGGTCCGCAGCTCCAGGGAAAAAAACGTGGGTGGACATAGAGAGGGCGGAAGCTGGGACCGAGGAGTTAGCGTCTCTTCTATGGGTAAAAAAGGCGAACAGGCAAATAGCATATAGAGATCACCCAGTCTTACTGCACTTCCTAAATATCTGGGACAAAAATTGCAAACACAAGCAGATCTCTTCCATCTCTTCGCCCCTAACACCTATTAGATCCAACCCCGAATTTACACCAGCTCACAACTCAAATATCTTTAAGCAATGGGATGAGAAAGGGCTTTTCAAGCTAGGAGACATGCAGAAAGACAGAAGAATTAAGTCATTCATGGGGATAAGAGAGGAATACAATATCCCAACCGCACAAATATTCCAATATATACAACTGGCCCACTATGTCTCCTCAATACAACCAAGTGACACTTGGAACAGACCACTCACCAACTTTGAGAGCCTGTTCCAAAGAGGTCAATATAATAAAGGGACGATCGCCCAATTCTACCAGACACTACTGAAACAATATGAAGGCCAAACAAGCAAAAATATCCTAGACTGGGAACATGATATAGGAAACCCCCTAGAGGAAGAGGACTGGGCAGAAATCCACAAAAGGATAGCTAAAGCCTCCCGCTGCTCACTGATCAGGGAAACAAACCTGAAAGTCCTACACAGGTGGTACTACACACCAGCTCGCCTTCATTCTTTTTTTCCGCTAACCTCCCCTATGTGCTGGCGCAACTGAGGTCAAATAGGCACATTTAAACATACATGGTGGTCCTGCCCCAAGATAATTCTATGGGGAAGAATTAGAAGTCTAATAGAAGGGGTCACAGGGGTGGAGCTACCATGGGATATAGAAACAGTGCTGCTACTAAAACCGAACAAGGGGCTTGAGAGAAAATTGGACTTCTTGATAACACAGATCCTTTCCGCAGCTAAAACTAATCGCAAAACACTGGAAACAGAATGACCCCCCCCCCCCCATCACTGAGGTAATGCACAAGATAAATTATATAATGGCAATAGAGAGACTTACAAGCCTAATTGACGACAGACACAGCACCTTCTTGACAACATGGGACCCCTGGGAGACTTATATATGGAAGAACCCGATAGGAACCATAAAATAAAAAGGAAAATAGAAACAACTGCTAATGGTTAAGTAGATTTAGACCTAGTGAAGGATGTAACAAGTATTATGGAATGTTTGCTCCCTGCCAGTGATGGATGTCACCCTACTGCCCTCCCCCCCACCCCACAACCTTTTTATTTTCTGTTCCCCCCCCCCCCTCCATTTCCTTCACCCTTTTTATGTTATCATGTTTCCTAAAAAATAAAATAATATATGTTGAAAAAAAAAAAATGCCTTCAGGAACAGAACATTTCATTTAAACAGTGTTCCTATGGGAAAACGTATTTCGCTTTAAGACGTTTCGCTATCCAACGCCATTTTGAGTAACGCATTGTGTCGGATAATCGAGAACTGCCTGTATACATATACCCAAATATAAACCTGAATATAATATATGTAACCCTGATTCTTCCCCCACCCCCGCTCCAATCTCAGATAGGGTCTCCTTGGGAATCTAAAGCTCAGGCTACATGTCTCAGTGTGGTGCATACCATCTGGCAACAGGGGCCCCTGAGTCTCCCGCAATGACATGGGGGAGTACAGGACAGGCTTCTGGGGTTGTGCCTCCGTCTCCTCTACTGGTGCAGTGCCTCCATCTCCTGCAGCCCCCAGCTGTATGGGGTGAAGTATCTACAAGAGAATATTCCTTCCCCTCCTACCGATACACTTCACTCTCGGGCAGGAGTATAAGTAAAAGTGCAGGTCTTTATTGGTCTCTTCTTACAGTTAGCAGCTAGGTTACACAACAGGCTGTCCTCCTCCAGGATGTCCCTGACCACACTCCCAGCCAAGGGCACAGAGAGTGGGTCTTGCTCTTCCCCTATCCTCTAGGCAGGATAGGAGGTATGGGGTGCATCCACTCACTCCCCGTAGGGAGGCCTCAAGCCTGCCAGTCCTGACAGCTTGGTCTGGATCACCCTTGTCCCACTCACTCTGGGCAGACTCACTAACTTTGGAAGCAGCAGTACAATAAGCAGCTCCAGCAGGCACCATCCCTTTGTCTCTAATTGGACAGAGAGTGTGATGACACTGTCTTCGCCCACCCACTGTACTGCAAAAGTGGGGAAAACCCATGATTACTCCTGGCAAACCTACCCTATGCCGGTATTACTGCCAGGAGGAGGGCAGAACTATAGCCCAAACCACACAGGGCTACATATATAAGCTCGAAAAGTGTTACACTAGTAAAAACATGGAATTTATTCTAAGAATTAAATCCAACGTGCATTCCAGATTTTCCTGTAACCATCACAGAGGAGAGCATGCAAAATGTCCATCAGTAACCAGAGGCCCGATGAAACGTCCGATGTGACCAATTATCATAGCGCAGTATTATATGAGTTTTCTCATATTTAGTTTCATTCTTTGGCCCAAACATGTCCAGCTGCAGCCACCTTATACCACGGGACATGTATACGGGTGGAGATACTTGTGACGGGTCCTCCTCTTCCCTTCTCCTGCCCCTCAGAGAAGTCCTATTTCTGGCTGTGCAGGGAGTCAGCATCATCTTCAGGTCTTTCGCATGGAAAGCACGTGCAAATCGGGCGATTTGTCACTTTATAGACGCGGTTTAGAAGAAGCGATTTGCGATAGGTAATAGCGTTTTTTCACACATTACATTCCGCTTCTTCTGAACATGTGAAAACGTGCGGTTTGTGCGGGAATGACAAATCCAGAGCTGCTAGAATACGCCCGTAGTATATACAGTAAATGTCAATCCGTCTAAGGACAAAATGCTGAGAAGAGCTCTACTACCATGTCAAAGATTAAGTAAGCTCGTCTATTCAACCAAAAAATGTATGAGTAAATATCATTGGTGCTGCACCCAAGAGCAAAGGGGAATATGTACCAAAACCAAAGAAATTACAGCATCCAAAAGAAAAGATGCTGCGGAAACGCAAAATAGGGGCACTCAAAAATAGATTTAGCACTTTACTGATTTAAATATTTATTGTGAGGTCAAAATGATTGCAGAGTGGACAAACAATAAAACCAATTAAAAAAACATCATGTCTACATCGGATCGGTGCAAAGTCAAACAAATGTATACAGCAAGCAGGGAAAAATAATAAATAACCAAATAAATATCAACCAGCGTTAGAGATTAGATACACAAAAGATAATACAGATATTGGTAGAAAGGGGTGGGGGGGGTGATAGACAGCACTCTGACACAATGACTCAGCAAGGTTGCAGGGTGCACGGAACAGGAAGGGACCCTAATTCCCTTCAGAAGTACTAACAAACCAAAAGATAGTACCAGCACTCTCTGTCTCACAGCTATAGATATAGGCGAATACCAGTGTAGGGAATATGAATAATTTAATGACACTAATAATAAACTGAAAATATAGCAACAATAGCCAATACGCCAATGTAAGAATAAATATCACCATAGAGAAAATCAAAAATTAAATGGGTAGAGGGGAAAAGAGGAGAAGGGGAAAAAAAACATGAAAGAAAAGGAAAAAAATCACAAAAATGGAAAAGGAAAGCAAACTAGGGGGGCGACGTTTCGAGGGATGACCTCTCATCTGGCAAGCACTCGACAGGGCACAGAGCATGTTGATAGAGGGTTTGCTATACTTGTTCACTGATTGAATTGATATCGCATATGTTCGTGTCTTTTACAATATTCTGTATTTCATTTGATGTGTGATATTTGATATCTGCTTATGTGATTTGCCCTCTTTAGACTTTAGATTTATATCATTAGCTGAGTGTGGGATTATTTGACAGTGGGGAGGGAAGGCTTAGGGAAGTACCTCTGGGACCCTTTGGGACCAGGGGGAATGGGCCAGATGAAGAGGTCACCCCTCGAAACGTCGCCCCCCTAGTTTGCTTTCCTTTTTCCATTTTTGTGATTTTTTCCTTTTGTTTCATGTTTTTTCCCCTTCTCCTTCTTTCCCCTCTACCCCCTTTTATTTTTTGATTTTCTCTATGATGATATTTATTCTTGCATTGGCGTATTGGCTATTGTTGCTATATTTTCAGTTTATTATTAGTGTCATTAAATTATTCATATTCCCTACACTGGTATTCGCCTATATCTATAGCTGTGAGACAGAGAGTGCTGGTACTATCTTTTGGTTTGATAATACAGATATTGTTATCATATCATAATCCCAGTGATCCCAAAGCACAAGGAGGGGTTAATAATAAGCCTCTCCTGGGTGAAGGGATTACCACCCAGCTGGAGGCAAAGTACTTAATTATATAAGCAAACCATGGTGGAAAATGCAGTTAATTAGTCACCAATAGGGAAATTAAGTATTACAGTAATGCATGTGTAACCCTGTCCCGTCCCCCCCGCCCCCCCCACCCCCCCAATCTCAGGGTCTATTGTGGGAAGACTACACTGGTTACTCCAAGTAGTGTGGTGCATATCTGCTGATAAACAGTAGCCCTGAGTCTCCAGCCTGGTGGTATAGGGGAGTTCAGGACAGGCTTCTGGGGTATTACCCGAATCGTACTCACGGTGACAGCGCCTCCATCTCTTGCAGCCCCCAGAGATGCGGGGAGAAATTTCTGGAGGAGAACTTATCTCTTCTTCCTGATAGATTTCAGTCTCAGGCAAGAAGTATATGAAAACAGGTGTTCTTTATTCTTATGCACTCTCACAGCAGTCAGAAGCAGTATACAGCATAGACTGGAATCAATCCTCAGCAACAAGGCCTTCACCCTCAGGATGTCCCTGGACATACACTCCCGGCCACTGGCCACCAGGAGCAGTCCTCGTTCTTTCCTTACCCTCTGGTAGGGTAAGGGGAATAGTCTCCCACCTCTCCCCTAAGGGAGCGCCCTCAGTAAGCAGAGCCCTGCACTACTGGGTTGGGTAGACTAGCCTCTCTCAGGGGTAGAGGCAGCTGCCTAAATTGAGGAAGTACAGCCCTTTAAATCAGATCCAGTAGGAACCAGCCCCTTGCCCCTGATTGGACACCAGGCCTGATTGCACTACCTTCTCTGACTCACTGAGCTGCAAAGGTGTGTGGAAAACCCACGATTACTCCTGGCAAACCTACCCTTACTAGGGATTACTGCCAGGAGGAGGGCAGATTTATAACCCAAAACCAGCCAGGGCTACACTCTCCCTCTGGTGGAATCCAATGATCCCCACTTGGACCTAATTTGCTGGGCCATCCTGCAGGAGAACAACCTGTACAAAGTACAAAATGACATAACTTATTCATCAGTACATTGCCATGATATCTGCAGGTCACATATATTCACCTTAGAAGGTGCTATCAAAAGGAAACCAGGATACTCCCAACAAGGAGAATCCTTCAATTAGTAGTAATGTCTGGGATCAGGTTTTCTTAACTCCCTCCCATTATGGTCTATCACCTTGACGTAATATGACTAAGGAGGTCCATTCTCTGGGCGGTATGGAGGGACCCTCTCAAAGGGGACCTCAAAGTCAGGGGGCACCTCCCGGAGGAGCTACGGGTAAAGGGCCCCGACACACCACGCCTGCAAGGGTGGCTCCAATGAGCCAACCTCTGAACCCCAGAAGCCCGTGCTTCATTCCCAACAGAGACTATTCAGAGACATTTATACCCTCAATGGGAGAGGCTGAGCCTCAGAACTATACCTATTCCTCCCCAGAGGGAGTAGCTGAAGAACAGCTCCGGCAGAGCCAAAGACTTAGGAATCCTCCTACACGGATGGCATACGATACAATTGGGGCATCCCACTATGAGGCTCAGCAGTGGTCTCGGAGTAAAATACACTCCATTATTGTGATGTTCACTCAGATGTACAATTTAATGTAGAGCATGGCAATGTGATAAGTTGTACTCCTAATACTGCATTTTTATTGTGTAAACCTACGTGTTATATTGTTGTGTTACGCTGTTCCCAAGCGGGGACATTGGTCTTTTCAGCAGGGGGAGGATGTAACCAGGTCCCCTCTTGTCCCCTGGTTCCTCCGCGCTTCCCCACCCCCCCTCTTCTTACCCACCGGTGGCTGTGAGGATAGTTGCGTGTGAGGGGAGGCCGATAGGGAGACGAGTTCATCGCTGGAGACCCGCGGTGAGCACAGTACAGGGCCCCGCCATGTTAGTGAAGCTTGCGCATGCGCGGCAGAGCACCCAGCGGCCATTAGAAGTATCACGCATGCGCAGTGAAGCGCGAGTGGCGGTCCATAGCTAAGGGCTCCGAGGGGACGTATACGAAACCCTGCAGCCCATTGGGAACCAGATTCATCCAAGATTCATCATGTAACCAGATTCAACTAAGCTACATTTTAAGACTTTAAACCATCATTACCAAAGTCAAGAGTTCGTTAGAACTAAAGCTTCCAGGACCAATACCACAGCGGCAGAACGAAGGAAGCAGCTCCGGCGGAGTAACAGCGGTTGCGAGAGGCGCCACTGACCAAAGACTGTTTCCAGCTCTATTTGCGCACAACTCCTGCTCCTGGGAAATTGTGCCTAGAGACTCTATTTCCAAAGATTTCATTTTGGGAACAAGATTTTTCGTTTGCCCCCGTCCCAGAGTGTAATTGTAAACTAATGTGTGTGTGTGTGTTCATTCTGTAAATAAATCACAATGTATTTTATCTCTTCGCTTTGCTCAATCAAAAGATCCGGGTATTAAATGTGTTAAAAGTGCTCGTCTCCCATGACACCTGGTTGCTAGGGGATGGGAGTTACCTAGTTGCTAGGGGCTGGGATTTACCTGGTTGCTAGGTTGCCTGGGGGTTGTTGCTAGGGGCTGGGAGTTACCTGGTTGCTAGGGGCTGGGAGTAACTTAGTTGTCAGGGGCTGGGAGTTACCTGGTTCCTAGGGGCTGGGAGTTACCTGGTTCCTAGGGGCTGGGGTTACCTGGTTCCTAGGGGCTGGGAGTTACCTGGTTGCTAGGGGCTGGGAGTTACCTGGTTTCTAGGGGCTGGGAGTTACCTGGTTCCTAGGGGCTGGGAGTTACCTGCTTCCTAGGGGCTGGGAGTCACCTGGTTGCTAGGTTCTGGGAGTTACTAGTTGCTAGGGTCTGGGGAGTTACCTGGTTACTAGGGGCTGGGGAGTTACCTGGTTGCTAAGAGTTGGGGAGTTACCTGGCAGCTAGGGGCTGGGGAGTTACCTGGTTGCTAGGGGATGGGAGTTACAGTAACTAGTTGCTAGGGGCTGGGAGTTACCTGGTTGCTAGGGGCTGGGCATTACCTGGTTGCTATGGGATGGGAGTTACCCGCTTCCTAGGGGCTGGGAGTTACCTGCTTCCTAGGGGCTGCGAGTTACCTGCTTCCTAGGGGCTTTGAGTTACCTGTTTGCTAGGTTGCCTGAGGGTTGGGCATTACCTGTTTGCTAGTGGCTGGGAGTCACTTGGTTGCTAGGGACTGGGAGTTACCTAGTTACTAGGGACTGGGAGTTACCTAGTT
>WSYH01015052.1:0-14777 GCA_036426205.1 Ascaphus truei
TTACTATTAGGAGTGCTGGTGTTTTGCTTATTTTGTTGTATCAAAAAAGTGTAAATGTGTTTAATCTAGCAATACAAAAAACTAAAATATGGGTGACGTTTCAGACCTAACAGTCCTTTCTCAAGCTCCACCACGAGTATGAATAAAAATAAAATAGACCCAACTCCAGCAGCTATCAGTGTGTCTGCAGCACAGGTTACAAGCTCAGGAATAGAGATGCTCACATCTGACACAACTGCTGCCGGGGCATTCCTACAGTCTGTGTGTATTTGTGCGTACAGTATATACACTCATCTCACCTGAGGGACATCTCTCTGCCAAGGTAAGCCCTAACCTTACCCTAAAACCCCATACACTTAACCCTTAATACCAATGCTACTATCTACCCTCAAAACCTTACCCCCTTACGCTAAATTTATTGAAAACAAAGCAAATTCCTGTGCTCCTACCAATTGGGCTAAAACATGCTAGTGACATGTTTTCATTTAGAACTTAATGCTGTGTAACAAAGGCGTCATTTAGTTGCATCTTTCGATCAAAACATAATTCAAGCCGTCCAACCTCACGAAGGTAGATTCAGTTTAGCAGGTACCTACACTGAATATATGCAATTTCTTATTGTCCTGTTGTCTAAACATTTTGAAGTATGTGAAAGTGCCGTGAAGGGGTTAAATAAAAGAAGCATACCGTGTGATTATTTGTGAGTCAGTGCAATTAAAATCTGGCCAAAGCCAGTAACAAAGTTTCCTTTTATAAAGGTAAATTGTGGGTGCACAATTGCCCTAGTGTTAAATATTAATATTTACACATATCTCTTCTGTCAGCTATAAACACTCACCTACTCTTCAGTGGTGGGGGAGGTGTGGACTGACAATGAGGTGTATTATACCTTTATGCTAATTGGAGAATTGGTAAGGAGCTCTATCCTGAAAGGAGGAGCCATTCACCACCAAGGAACTGTTTAGTAAAACAGAAACCAGGTGAGCCAAAATCTACCCCTAAGATGCAATGTATCAGTAATATTATAATTAAATGCCCTTATGGAGTATGCAGCATCGAAAAGAATGTGCCTAACATTTATAGAAAACATATACTGTACATATTACCTGCACTCCTCTCTTTATGAAGAATTCTGCTGGTAAAAGGATTGACCATACTGTACATTTATGGAAAACAAAGAACAGTGCATATTTACTGCAGTCCTTAGCAGGTCCGTGCAAGATGGCTTGCCTCCTATCTCAATCATGTCCCAATGAAGCGACAACGAGTTGCGAAATGATGCAAGTTTATCCCATGCGAGGATTCTTAGCATTTCAGTAAGCAGTCGCACCAGCAACTCTCACACGATTGAGATCAGAGACACGAAATTCTGCTCGGACTTCCTAAGGACTGCAATTTTTTAATCAGATAAGCGTTAGTTCTTTTTACCATTATGCAGAATTTTTATGTGCACCAAATAAACTGTTCCTATTTACAGTAGTGTCACCTAAGTGTATCCTGTATTTTTATGCTTCTTCTTTAGATCTATATACAGTATATATTAAAAAATGATTTATATATATATATACTGTGCCGGCCGCCTTTAACCTAACACTTACCCGCAATTGTTCGGGGCTTTTTTTTTCAGCCGCTGAACTTGGCTGCGCGCCAGCCGCATCTTGCGGCCGTTTATCCTGATCAGCGCTAATGGCGCTGAACAAAGGAAGCGCCTGCGGCACCGAAAAAAAAAAAAAAAGCCCGCGTCTGCACGCAGTTTAAAAATACCCGCGGAGAAAGCCGCATTAGACTAAAGCGGGCCGCCACTGTGTATATAAATATATATATATATATATATATATATATATATATATTATATCAGGCATAAGCTTATAGGGGTCCATAGCATGTGGATTTCAAGCAAAAGGTGGCACTGTGTGCTCATTTTCATGTCATTTCCCAGAATCCCTTGTTGCAGTGGAAGTGCTGTGTGCTGGGTGATAATGGGGAAAGGCAGGGTTGCAGACCTGTCTAAGACATGCAAATGAACACACAGCAATATTTCCATTATATATAGTTCTGGGGAAAAAATCATACAGCAGAAAATAACGAATTCAAAGATGTAATCAATAATAAATGTAAACAATTCTGGCACTACTACATCACAAAATTGCCTCTTGACATCAATAAGAGATTCCGTGTGGTAGTGCCCTGTTAACACTTTTGAAGTTTAATGACTAACCCTAAATAAGTGTCCTCTTGGTATATGTTCATTTGCTACTATTTGGCATCCTGACAAGACCAATGTAATTCAAAGGTGACAAGAGAAAGGGAGATGGACTCAGGAGACCAGTGTACAGAAAGAAATTACCATTGTACCCCTTGAGAATGGGTCACTTGATGGAGGTGATGTCTACCTGTGGCGTAGACATAGTTAAATAATTTGAAATGTTCCTAATTATGTATAGGGCTTGTTCTATTGGCTAAAAGTTTTAGGCGCAGAGCTTATGAGGCAGTTAGGGTGACAGTTCAACCATTTTGTCACTAACCGTCAGAGAAAGACTCTCCCATCAATTCTCCCTCTTTTAATAAAAAAAGGGAAATATGTAAATATTAAATATGTTGATGTTATTTTTATGTATTTTTTTTGTCACATTGGTGGGATTCCTTGCCAGCTATAAAAAAAATGGGGTTTGATGGACAAGCCCAAGGTGGACCTTAGAAAGGAGTAGCAAATCATAAAGCTTGACGGTCTGGGTTTCTGTAACCTATGATGTATGATGCAGAACATGCCCATTTGACAGATAGTGTCAGTGGCTGGTATTTTGGTGTAAATATGTTATATAAGTGTTAACAATAGCGATGGCGAATCAGCCCAAATCTGCTTACTGAATTTTCGCAGATTTCCCCCCTAAATTCTGTTTTGCGGTGTAAAAGCCGCAAACGGATTTGGTCAATTTGAATCCCTGCGGATTTATCAAAAGCCACAATTGGATACAATCTGTTAATGGATTTGTAGAATCAAATCCGTGGATTCAGCAACTCGTTGGCGGATTCTTACATTTTTTAATTTTCAATAATAATAAAAAAAAACAGCAAAATACGAATCGTCTTTCGGAGATTGATCCGTAGACCAAAGGAACCGGCCGATCCACTGTGGATCCAAATTTGCCCGTCTCTAGTTAACAAAGTTTATTGGCTGGCAAGGATTTCGTTTGTGATGTTAATAAAATGCTGTGGAATCGTCTACATTCAAGTCGGAGTCAGTGTTTTAAGACTTAGTAAAGGAATCCGATAGTCAAGAAAAACAATAGTTAAATACTCCTCTCTTGTGGCTTTGCACAAATTTCCCCTGCAGCTTTTCCCATTTAGCTCAGCTTTTCTCACAATCTGCTGACTAGTCCTTCTTTCTTGGTTCCTGTTACGAAAGAACTCCCTTCCCTTATTATTCATACAAAATCTTTCTCAAATCCTCCCTGTTGCTCATGTTGTCAGAGTACTGTAGCGAGAACAGGGAAGAGGAAAGGTGGAGCAGAAAACATCCACGATTGTGTGAAAGGGCACATGAAGAACAATGAAATTTACAAGAGAAACAAGAAAAAATACATTTAAAAATACTTAAAACTTTAACTGCAGTAAAAATATTTTAAACAGATCACCACAATATTTAAAGCAACTATCCATACTATGTTTTTTTTATGTACATTTTTTTTCTTCGTTTTACCTGATTTGATTTGTGGTACTGTTAACCCCTCCCAGGATATACCAGGTTCCCAAAATATTTATTTATAACATGTTTAATGTTTTACCAGTTGTGTATAAACTTATCAAAATGTGGCGCTCAGTGTATATGGTTTAAAAAAAAAAAAAAAAATTGATATTAACTATCCCCTATGTTTAATTTCTCGATTGTACATGTCATTATTTTTCCTACAAAGATTTTGGTAGCAGTTTCATAACTAATATAGTCATCTTTACCACCAGGTTCATTTTGGGTAACATGTACCCATAGCATGTTAGCTACTTAATGTCTGATTATGGAAAAAGATTAAAAAAAAGAGTAACACATCCAAATGTTACTGGAGCGCTTTTGTAATCACCTGGGCTTCTTTTATTTTTTAAGACAAGGAGAAAGGTGCAAGTGACATAAAGTGGTACTGTACGTTCAGACTTCAATATACTATATCTCTGTGTATCCGCATCAAAGTTATAAGGCCCATTACTGCACTGGTATTAATTAAAAATAATTATTGTGGTAGAAACCTTATTCCAACAATATACCCTTCATTCAAGACTTTGTGGTACTGCCTAGGCAGCAGGAGCTACAGGTGCGACGACAAGTATTATAAAACTTGCCTTGGAAAATCTGGGGCAATCACCAACAATACCCCAGTAATGCTGCAACATTTTCTGTGACATTTCTGCAGAAAAACGAATGGCCCATCAGTTTGAATGGGACTGCCAGGGACCCCCACTGTGTTAATCCGATGGGCCATTAGTCTGTCTGCAGAAATTTCACTGAAATGTTGGCAGCATTACCTGGATATTGCCCCAGAATTTCCAAGGCAAGTTCTAGAATACTCGTGGCCGCACCTGTAAGACAGCCTGGTAGAGAAAATAAAAACAATAATAGAGGTAGATATCAAACGAGCCACAACAAACAGTCTTAGTACTGGGAAAGTAAATTCAGAAAAAGAATACAAGCGAAGGTGGAGCATTGCTTTGTTATTTTTCTCTAAGCCGGCAAACAGTATAATACGAATCCTCACAAGTATGGCCAAGTTGCACCACTATTTTTATTTCATAAAAGGGAATTAGCTGCAGTAATATGTTGACTCTTTTCATTCATATCTTGGCGTTTGTTTATCCTGCAACATGATCTTTATTTATAGCGGAAATACTTGATGTCTCTTCTAATTTGCCTACATGATGGTGAAACCTCAAAGTGAAAGAATGCTATCACAAGCAAAGGTGGAGGCGTAACCTAAGCCAACATGTAGAACCCATTGAATATATAGCCAAAATACGCAGGTTAAACCAGGCGTGGATTCTGGAAGAGGTGGCTTCTCGCTGGTGTTACTGGAAAAACTCTCTCACTTTTTCTTGGAGATTTTGGGACTTATTCTACAGTATATCCACCAAATCGGCCAATTGGGCCATTTTCAGCCAAAATTAGCAATTGATTTAATGGGGGGGTTGGGACAAAAAGCAGCCCAATCTCTCACTTCAGTGGATATAGAATAAGCCTGTAAATCCTCAAGTGTAGTTTGTCCACAAATAATTATTTGTTTATTTTACAGAGTGCAGCTTGTTTATTTTATTTGTTTATTTTACTTCACAAAAAATAACGTAACAAAAGTAATTACAACAAAGCACTGAAGTCTGCATTGCTAAGCCTTTTCCGTAGGGGAGGTATACCCATCCCCTATTTAAATTGTTTGTCAGTTAATCCTTGTGTTTTTATGAAGAATGTCTAATAAAAAAAAGAATAATACACCTAATAATACTTTTATTATTTTACCATTGTAGCCCCCTGTAAACAGCATGGGCTATACATATCTTTCTCCTACTGTGGTAAGTCCTGTTAAGGGCAGGCGCCAGTAATAATCATGGGTTTTCCCCCTTCACGCCCTGCCCTGAGTGATAGATGCAGGCTCCTGACTCTGCTGCCGGCAAGAGACAGAGGGGAGGTTCTGCTGACATCATGAGGGGTAGGGCTGACTCTATTTAGCAGCCGGTTCCTGTGAGTGACGGTCTGTCTGTCCGGGGAGTTGGAGGAAGACAGTTAGGCTGTCTGTCCTGGGAGTTGGAGGAGAGGATTAGATCAAGCTCCATCCTGGGAGAAAGCAAGAGAGAGAGAGAGAACTCTGGCCTAATACATTTGGAGAGTGAGCGGAGCTCCGGTGGACCAATGCCCCTGACCCTGATGAGGGGGTGATGGGGAGAATCTACCCCCACCCAGAGGATACCCTCTGAGGTGGGCATTGGGGTATTAAGGCCCCTCACAGACCATCCTGTCGGAGTACCTCTTGGAGGAAAGGAGAGGAGAACGGCTGTACACCTTAGGATCTCCTGGTGTGCTGTTGTTGTTGCTGTTGTTGTTGCTGCCAAGGCTGCTGTGTGCGAGCTAGTGACAATAAAGACAATTATTCGAGACTGTGTGTGATTCTGGAGCATCCACCCTGGGACCAGGGTCATTTCTTCTATACGGTTCCTACCCCATATCCCTGGGAAGGTATAGAGGATGGAGGCGCTCCACCACCACTAAAGAATGAGGCAACTACCCCAGAAGCCTGGTCCTGTGTCCCTAAAATCATCGCGGGAAGCTCAGGCCCTCCTGTTACCGGCAGGTACGCACCACTCAAGCACATGTAGCCAGCCCTCACACACCCTAGATATAGCATCTGTGTCTGGGGGGGGGGGGGGGGAATATGGGTTACACAATTTTCCACACTCCACCATCCTCGTCAAACATTATATTAAGATAAAAATTAATTTCCAGATACATTGCTCTTTTTCCAAATACAAGGAGAATGCTTGCAAGCTTCTCTTTGCATTTACGTAATGTGTTTTGTGTAAGTCAAATATTGCAAAAGTGATAAAAGCTAGAATGATATATTTATATATAGCAGGGTACTCCCCTTACCTCCTCAGTGGTATTGGTCTCGTCGTTCGGAAGGATTTGGGTGAGTTGCGTCGGCCATCTTGTGGTTGGCGCTGCCGGAAGAGGATGTCCTGGCTGTTCAGGATTTCCTCCGCGGACTGGAGACGGCGTGTCAGTTCTGATGGCGCCTTGAGAGGGAGAGGGAGCTAGTCAAGCTCATGGACTAGGCCAGAACTATTCCTCCTAGGCCTGAGGCAGTCCCTTCCCCTCAGCGAAGTTTGTAGGGCCTACCACAGCATAGGGATTCCCCTGATAGTGATAGGCATCATCGGAGATGAACCTGAGCTGGGAAAGGAGTTTCCCCAGCGGGAGGTTTCACAACGTGGCATACCGAAAGTGAGTTGTGTATAAACTTATCAAAATGTGGCGCTCAGTGTATATGGTTTAAATCAACATCAAATAAACCCACAGTGTTAAAATAGATAAGAAAATAAACAGTGATACTTATACAACCACGTGTATTCAATGCTGCTGTGACTTGATGCAGGACTGCTCTTTCAATCCTCGTAGGCAAGTGAAGGGTGAAAATCATCAAGAAGCGCAAATCATGTGGAAAATAAAGAAAGACAACAAACTTATGGTGCAGTATTGTGTGAACTTTGTGTGATAAAGGTGTGGTTAGGGTGCTCAGAAGACTCACAAACGTGAGAAGTACGCAGGCATAGCAACCATGGGATGAGGCCAATTAGTTGGATAGGAACCGCACTGCTAATCAGGTATACTGTAGCGCTCTTGGTACACTGCGTCCCTTAGAAATAAATGAACCGGACATAGTGCAGACTGTACATAGAATATTTATAAAAACAAGCAAAAATCCAATCAACTCACATGTGATGGAAAGAAACAAGCGTGTAGATCCAAAGTGGATCTTCTGCAAGACCGGAGAGTGGTATCTCTTCTTTTCCTCTGTTCAGCTATGCGGTCACGGATGCGTCTCACCGAGGACACGAAGTGGATCATCCGCTCTCAGAGGCTCGGTTTCGTCTCAGGGCATCACTCTACGCGTTGTCACCTGTAGGTTTCTTCAGGGAGTGATTTTCCATAGTGTTATGAGCAACTTATATACTCTAATCTCTACTCTACATAGGTGGGGAGTGTTGGAGATTTGCGATATTGAACAATTTAAGTTGAGATTGGCCAAAAGCTGCGATATAGACAATTACTACATCTGGTAAAAGCAATCAGTATATCTACCTAGTTGCAGGTGATAAATGCTATTTAAATGCCATTTTTTATCTTATTTGGGGTAAACATGTTTTTAATTAAGTACTCATATATTAAATGTTTTTTAACCTGTATCCCTGCATCTCCTTACACTAGGAAAATCACTCGAAGAAAACAACAAGTGGTGAAAAGCGTTTAGAGTGATGCCATGATGCGACGAAACGCGGGCCTCTGGAGCGGATGACGTCACTTCCGGGTCCTCGGGGAGACGCATCCGTGACACGCATAGCTGAACAGAGGAAAAGCAGAGATACCACTCTCCCGGTCTTGCAGAGATCCCACTTTGTGACTACACGCTTGTCTTCTTCCACACATTTGTGAGTTGATTGGATTTTGCCTTGGTTGTTTATTAGAATATTCTGTATGTACAGTCTTGCACTATGTCCGGTTCATTTTTTTTAACTGGGGCACGCAAGTGTACGCAGAGGCACAGTATACCTGATTAGCAGTGCGGTTCCTATCCTACTAATTGGCCTCATCCCATGGGTATGCCTGCGTACTTCTCACGTTTGTGAGTATTCTGAGCACCTAACCACAGCCATTTATCACACAAAGTTCACACAATACTGCACCATAAGTTTGTTGTCTTTCTTTATTTTCCACATGATTTGCGCTTCTTGATGATTTTCACCCTTCTCTTCCTACATCTCACCTCAGGACTTTGCTGACTATTTCAAGAAAAAGGTGGAATCCATACGTTGGAAAATCCCCTCTGTTTCCTCCTCCCTTCCTACACCTCTTCCTATCTCTCCTCTTGCCTTCCTTAACTCTTTTACCTCTGTCTCAGAGGAGGATGTGTCACTGCTGATCTCCTCTTCTCCCTCTACCACTTGCCCCCTTGACCCTATTACCTCACATCTCCTAAAACCTTTTGCCCTACTATAATCCATACACACATTTTTAACTCCTCCCTCTACTCTGGTACCTTTCCCTCCTCCTGCAAACATGTAACAGTCATAACATTACTCAAAAACAGCAAGCTTGACTCTACCTGTCTTTCTAACTATCGACCTGTCTCCCTCCTGCCTTTAAACTCCTTGAACATCTTGTATTCTCTCGCTTGCTCCATTTTCTCAACACCTATTCTATCCTAGACCCTCTACAATCTGGCTTTCGCACTGCTCATGCGACTGAAACAGCCCTCACTAAAATAACTAATGACCTCCATGCTGCCAAAGACAGAGGTCATTACACTCTGCTCATATTACTCAACATTTCGCCAGCATTTGATACCGTGGACCCCCCTCTTCTCCTTCACAGTCTCCATACTCCTGATATTCATAACTAAGCTCTATCCTGGATCTCCTCTTACCTACCGCCCATTGTACTTTCAGTGTCTCTTCTGCTAACACCTCCTCCTCCATCGATCTCTCTGTGTGGGTACCCCAGGGCTCTGTCATGGGAACTCTTCTCTTTCCTCTCTACGCACTTTCTCTAGGTGACCTAATCGCATCTCTTAGGTTTAAATATCACCTCTATGCTGACGACACACAAATGTACTTTTCTACCCCTGACCTTACACCTGCTGTACATACCAAAGTTTCTGAATGTCTCTCTGCAATATCATCCTGGATGGCCCTCTGCCGACTTAAACTTAACATGGCAAAAACAGAGCTCCTAATACTTCCTCCCAAACCTGGCCCTACTACCTCTTTCCACATTCCTGTTGGAAGTACTATCATTCACTCAGTAGCCCAAGTACGCTGACTAGGGGTCACACTCATCTCATCTCTCACATTCAAAACATATCTAAAACCTGTAGCTTTTTCCTCCGCAATATTACAAAGATACGCGCTTTCCTCTGTTGCTCAATTGCTAAAACTCTGACACAGGCCCTCATTCTCTCCCGTCTCGATTACTGTAACTTCCTGCTGTCCGGCCTTCCTGCCGCTCACCTGTCTCCCCTACAATCTATCATAAACCCTGCTGCCAGAATCATGCTGCTCTTTCCTAAATCTGTCTCAGTGTCCCCCTGCTGAAATCTCTCTCCTGGCTTCCTATCAAATCTTGCATCTCACACTCCATTCTCCTCCTCACTTTTAAAGCTTTGCACTCTTCTGCCCCTCCTTACATCTCAGCCCTAATTTCTCGCTATGCACCATCCCGATTCTTGCGTTCCCCTCAAGCTTTCTTCTCTCTACCCCCTTTGTATCTAAAGCCCTCTCCTGCATTAAACCTTTCTCACTGACTGCCCCACACCTCTGGAATGCCCTCCCCCTCAATACCCGACTAGCACCCTCTCTATCACCTTTAAAACCCACATTAAAACACACTTGCTTAAAAAAGCAGGAGTAGCACCGTGGATAATACACATGATACATAAAGCTTGGCCCCCTGCAGACGCACTTACCAGAATTCCCGCCTACTGTCTCTGTACATTCTCCCTACCTACCAATTAGATTGTAAGCTCTTTGGAGCAGGGACTCCTCTTCCTAAATGTTACTTTTATGTCTATAGAACTTCCCATTATGTGTTATTTCTATTTGTTACTTGATTGTCAGGTTTATTATTGCTTTGAAGTGCTATGTACATTAATGGTTCTATATAAATAAAGACATACAGTACATTCATACATTACATACATAGAGGCCAATTAATGCGGTTCAGCTCTGTAGACTCCCTGTTTCAATACTCTGTTATTAAAATTAACATTAAAACAGCTTCATTACCTTCGCGGCTAAAGGCAATGAAGGGGTTAAGATAGATTACCTGGTTTCTTGGGGATTACATTAAGTGGTTACACTATCCATGTCAATTTATAACTCAAGTCAAATACTTCTATTAACCACCAAAAAGATTACAGTCATGTTCTTGTAACTAAAAAAAAAAAAGCTGTGTGTGCTGTGCACGCGCATAGTAAGTGAAACTTCTTTGACTTTTGTCACAGAAATTGACTTATAACGCGCGTGCTCGGCACACATGTGTCAGTCGGTGTATGTGTCAGTGTGTCAGTCAGTGAGTATGTATGTGTGTTTGTTTGTGTGTTTGTTTGTGTGTGTGTCAGTCAGTGTATGTATCTGTGCCGGTCAGTGTATGTATCTGTACCGGTCAGTGTGTGTATGTGTGTTGGTCAGTGTGTGTATTTGTGTCAGTCAGTGTGTGCATGTGTGTGCATGTGTGTCAGTCAATGTGTGTGTGTGTGTGTCAGTCAATGTGTGTGTGTGTGTATCAGTCAGTGTGTGTGTGTCTGTCAGTCAGCCAGTGTGTGTGTGTGTGTGTGTGTGTGTGTCAGTGTATGTCTCTCTCTCTGTGTTGTGTGAATGTCTCTCTGTGTCGGTCAGTGAGTGTATGTGTGTCAGTCAGTGTGCATGCGTATGTGTGACAGTCAGTGTGCATGCGTATGTGTGACAGTCAGTGTGCATGCGCGTGCGTCAAAGTGTGCATGCGTCAGTGTGTGTGTGTATGTGTTTATTGGCAGCAGTACCAGCATCATGAATGTTGAGCGGGTGGGGGAGCTCACAGTGGGGGGGAAGGAATAGGCACATCATTCAGGGGCGGTGTTCGGTACATCACTGGGGTGTGCGTGCGTGCGTCAGTGTGTGTGCGCGTGCGTCAGAGTGTGTGCGCGTGCGTCAGAGTGTGTGCGTGCTCGTCAGAGTAAGTGTGTGTGTGTTCGTCAGAGTAAGTGTGTGTGTGTGTGTGTGTCAGTGTGTGTATGTGTCAGTCAATGTGTGTCTGTCAGTGTATGTGTATCTCTCTGTGGGTACACACCGTATGTCTCTCTGTCTGTGTCCTGCCCCCTCTCTCCTGACTCCCCCCACCCCGGCGGAGCTGCGGACCCGGGGGGCTCAGTCTGAGTCTTCTGAGCAGATACCCCCCCACCCCCCGGCGGCGCGCTCAAGCTCCCCCCTTCCCCACCCCCCGGCGGCGCGCTCAAGCTCCCCCCTTCCCCACCCCCCGGCGGCGCGCTCAAACCCCCCCATTCCCAGGCTGTTAGGAGCGGCGCTGGCACCAGCCTCCCTCCTCTTGTCCATCGGCATGGCAGTGGGCGGGGAACGGCGCCGCTGCCAGCCGCTTCTGCGCATGCGTGGCGCGCAGCATGGCAGCGGGCGGCGGAACAGCGGCAGTTAGGAGCAGCGGCTATCGCCGCCGCATGTGAGCAACTGGGTGTGGGGTGTGTGGGAGGGTGAGGGGTGTGTGGGAGGGTGAGGGGTGCGGCGGCGATTAGGAGCGGCACCGGCGGCTATCGCCGTCGCCGCCACATGTGACAGGGGGCGTGTGAGCGGAGCGGCGTCCATTACGTGACGTCACTTCCGTTTCACATTTCGCCCCCCATCTATCCAGTTTTATCCCATCAGAGGTGCCACTAAAGAAGTTTCACTTCAAAAAGTTACAAAAACTCTCCACCGTACAGCAAATATAAATACCACTAATGAGCACATTCACATGTCAGACAGGTCAGCAAACCTGCCTTTTCCCACCATCTCTTAGCATACAATGCTTCCACTGCAACCAGGGATTCTGGGTAATGACATGCAAATGAGCCCCCATTTGTCTGGTTCTTACCCTAACTTACTTTGTGTCTGGTTGTTTACCACTCCCGGCTTCATATTGCAAAGCCAATATAACCAGCCTCACTCTTATGAGAGCCAAAAGGTTGAAACAGCCATCTGTGTAGCTTTGCACTAATTTAACCCAGGCTGTGCTGCAAGCTCAAAACCCAAGTCCACTACATTACATGTATTTTGAGATATATATTATTATTATTTATATTTTTTTATTTATCATATTCATCCAAGTTTCACTCCATGTCTTTATTCATTTACATGTCACGACTTAGATTGTTTACAGCTGTTCTTGCTATTAGTGGTAATCACGGTGGCTATATTAACCCAGTTCAGCAACCACAATCTCATCCTTGAGAAAGTCACCTAGAGTGACGAAACGCGTTGGATGTCATCACGTAGCAGCGCAGCAAAGCAGTGACGCTGGCACGTTTTGTGCGAAGCAACCAGGATCACTTGTTCCTTTACACCTGGGGATAGAGGCACCCGTCTTCATATATACATCCGGTGCCGCTGCAAGGACTCAGATGCAGGAAGCCTCATCTCAAACTGAGGTCTGACATGTGGGAAGTTATTTTGTGCCAAAGGAGGGAATTGATTTTTCAGTATCAGAACACCAGTTTAACCGGATTGCACGCTGAGGAGATCTATTCCATGCTTCAACAGATGGAACAGGTCTGTCACCAGCACAACCACATCACCATTGAGAAGGGACATTCTCTAGTGGGTGTTTACTGTTCCTTACTGGGCTATCATCAGCCATATGGACTGTCATTGACATTCACCACTGTTGGCCTTTTTTCCCCATGATATCTTGCTTGCCTGCTCCACACCCCCTTCCATATGTCAAGTGCTAATTGCTGCTATCTGCTTGTACTAGACATATTATTACTTTTTAATCACACAAGTTTAATACTAGTCCTTTTGACTGCTCTGGTCATTTAATAAAATTTACACATTTATTTTTCAACCTTACGGAACTAGCGCTTCTTTTTCTCCTGATATATAATACAGGCATACCCCGCATTAGCGTACACAATGGGACTGGAGCATGTATGTAAAGCGAAAATGTACTTAAAGTGAAGCACTACCTTTTTCCCCACTTATCGATGCATGTACTGTACTGCAATCGTCATATATGTGCATAACTGATGTAAATAACGCATGTGTAACAGGCTCTATAGTCTCCCCGCTTGCGCACAGCTTCGGTACAGGTAGGGAGCCGGTATTGCTGTTCAGGATGTCTTTATTTTCCACATGATTTGCGCTTCTTGATGATTTTCACCCTTCTAATGTTTTACCAGGAAATAATTACCTCTCGTTTTCAAGTATGTACTGGGTACAGAGTTACGTTGACAATGCATGGTTGGGTTAAAAGGACAGAGGTTAAAAGTGATGTTTACATACATTTCACGGACAGTGTAGTGAACATGGCAGAAAGTATTAAGTATTTTAATCAATCTGGCACATGAGAGATTAATGTTAACTTGCAAATTGACTTCAAAATACAAGAACTGTTTTACTGATGGTCCCATCTCTGACCTGGCCTAGTTGTACTGTATGTGTTTTATCGGACTTATAGTATCTGGGGTCAAAACCTGGGGTTACAAATTGAGGGATTGAAATAGCATTACGACTCTTCCCTGATAGTGGGGAATAAATGAAAGCCTTTTAAATGTATCTTGAAAGGCATTCTTTGGGTGATCTGTGGAATATCAGGGGGTGTAGCCAAAATGATAGTTTGTAAGTTTAGTAAATGTGAAATAGCCTGGGTCTGACACCGATGCACAAGAAAAACTAATAGCTATTTGTAATAGTTGTGATTATCTGAATCGAATGAGACCAAAAATTTCATGATTAGGAGGTACAAAAGACAGATATCTGTTCTAAATGCAATAGTAGAAGTTAAGGGGTCATGTTTCATATAATAACTCATTCTTTGGGCTCTGATTTGAACTGTTGCACTCTTTGTAGAGACTAAATGAAATTTTTGGACACATTTTGCTAATACAGATTTTTGTGTGACAAGTACATAGTTTTTGTAGTAAACAGAAACCAAAGGCTCTGTAAGAACACTTTTTTTTTTAACCCTTTTGTGCTGGAAGCGAGTTAAAATATATATTGTGACAGATTGAGAGGAGATGTTATTAATTTGAGGGACCTTGCGAGGTGAAGATTGGATAATCTAGATAGCTGTGTGTATTAACCTTGTCACATATATAAGTAATGTGCTCATAGACGTGCCATACATGACAGACCGTTAAAGACAATATATGTTATGAGCGCATGTAACAGTTTCAGACAAGATTAAAGTCTGAGACAGCTGAAGTCTTGAAAGAACGTAGACTGGTGGTGGCTTTGAAAGTCTCTGGTAGATTGTTCCAGTCGTGAGGTGCACAGTAACAGAA
>WSYH01015053.1:0-14775 GCA_036426205.1 Ascaphus truei
GAGATAGTGGTTTTGTGCCGGCGAGCACAGATTGGCTGGCATAACGCTATTAGACCAGTGACGTCACTCGGCGTTACGGTTTGTTTTACATGCACGGATTTTTGGCATTTGAAAAACCCGGGTAGGCGCCAGCAGAGCTAAGTTTCACTTCAATAAAAGCTGCTGTTTGAATGAAATAATATTCTTGGGCGCCATCATTGGTTACCAAACGCCCAGCCTGCACCCTGGCTAGGTAATGCACCTGGAGTAGCCAGAATAAAGCCAATGATGTAAACCCCCTAAGGCCGGGCAGGGAGGGTTATTTAAACATCAATAAATAAAGGGGTCATATCAACTGATTATTGTGAAACAACCTCTCCGTCTGTGGTGCCATGTTCTCTAATCCAAAGGCCAATGAAGGCACACCTGTCAACCGGGAAGGCTCGGTTTCAGGTAGGCCCTAAAAAAGAAAAGAAGAAAACAAGATGGAGGAGTAAATGCTTTAAATAGAGAATGTCTTCCTGTTGCACTCACAAACAAAAACATCAAAAAATGCCACAACCGTTCATTTAAGTGCAATCTAATGAAACTGAAAAAAACAAAATAAGTGGGACACAAAAAAGACTTACATTTCAACAAAAAAAAAAAAGGTTAAGAGAACAAAATACAGGAGAGCAGTATACGACATTTTCATCATTACATATGATATACAGCAGGGCACCGGCTCATAAGCGGGTCTGTTCCAGGCCGCCGCCAGAAGTGGGGGCCCACTACCGGTAAGTATCTGTACTTTGAAAACAGAGATGCAGAGCTGACAACCCGGACTGTTCGCTAACAAAATGGAATCTGACGAGAGTGCGCATGCGCTGTCCTTAAAACTGTTACTAGTGCACAGCCAGAGGTGAGCACGTCCAGCCGAATAGCCCGGAAAAAAGGAACAAGGACGGACCGAATAATGAATAGGGTTAGAATGTACATGGGGAAACAGGCTTGCTATGAGCGGAACGCCGTTAAAGCGGAGCGCTGTAAAGCGGAGCCCTACAGTATGCTCATAGTAGCTGATTGAAGACGAGAATAAAACACAATTAGGAAGGCCCAGTCCGAGATAAATCATTAAAACAAGTAGTTAACCAGTTATTTGAATAGGTTTCCAATTAGATATTTAATCAATAAATGTCAGAAATGCAGAAAGGGTAATGCTCAGAATAAAAAAGGGAAGTAAAAAAACCAATCGTATGCCAAAAATATAAAAAATGAAAGCTGATGCACCTTAGAAACTAAATTGAAAGGAACACATGTAACTGCCTTTATTTACTAAGCTTGAGTGAAACTTCCCCACAGTCTTGGAAACTAATCTGGACTGCTGATTAGGGGATGGGAATGCTTCTACGTCAGCGTGTTCATTTAAATGACAATGTGCAGTTAGTTTGATCCTGGATCCAGCACACCGTACACCTATAATCGGAGCTTGGTGAATCCCACTCTTGCTTCCAGTCACTTCATTTAAAAAACCTGGATATTAGTTAGGGTCGACAATATTCGGTTAAATAGTCATATCATCCAATAGTCGGGAACACATAAAAATAGACAGACGGTACAGCCCCCTAAAGCGTTTGCAAAACTCACCAGCAAAAGGTAGGTAAAAACAAGTGATTGAACAACATAAACGATTACAAAAAAATTCACAAACAAAAAAAGAATCCCTCCCACGAGTCACACACCACACTGGACGCTTTCTCAAGGGGTATAAGTCATCAATGCAGCATCATTGTGGTTGTTTAGGGTGGGAATAGGCCACACAGCATTTACATTCTTTAATGTGGAATACCATTTTGTACTAGATAAAAAACTGCAGACGTTGACCCCAGCACTATAATATTTATTTTCACTGTCTCTTCAACCTCGCTGAGGAGAATAATTGATCCGGTGAGCCTTAGCTTTTTCGCCTACAGAAGTTTGCGGCACCTTTTGTCTCCTGTGACCAATATTTCTTTTAAAGCTACCGTTAATTAGACAATCTGCCTGCTATCCATACCAGAGCTCTACATTTCACAGACCTTCATGTTCTTAGGAAACATTACCATAGATTTGCCATTTTTTCTTGATTTTGATTTATTGATTGTATGAATTACGATTACAACCATTTTCAGGTGGAGGCGTGAGTTTAATGGCAGAGGCAGTGGGCGGGGCGAATATGTGATTCATATATTTGTGTTGGTGGTGAGTACTAATCCTTTGGATAGACAGATAACCTCAATACAAGTCTCACAACATGGATTTATTACACTGACGCAATTGCATTAGAACTCAGGCTGTTAGGGTATTTATAGAAAACCATTAGAGCAATTAGATTATAAGAAACTTCCTTGGAAAGGGTCCAGTTGTGCTTGCTCATTCTCCTGCCAGGGTTAGCCTGTGTATATTCTGCCCTTACACACTATTACCAAAAATACTTAGGTGTGGAGGGAAATGGTATTTCATAGCTACATTGTTTGTATTGTCTGAAGGATTTCCCCTTTAGTCACCCTCCCACCTCCCTTACCCCCATGCCTGTACCATGGCCATTTGGATAATCTTATCTATTTTAAACTTTCCCTCTTGTCTATGAGGCTAAATCTCTGCAGCAATTCCACCTTAGAGCTAATTTGACGCTCATTGGCGATGTCTATTCCACTTCAGGCTACCCTGGGGCTAGCCAGCTGTATTGTGGAATCCACAGATTGGTTGCTGTTCATGCTGGGTGTCATCTGTCTTCTTAGACTGCTCTAGATCATTTTTGTCTCCCTGACTATCTGCCTGAGCCGTTTTTCCGCCAGGCCTGTCTTGTCCAGGTTGAGCATCAAATGCAGTAGCCATACAGGATAATGTGAAAGGCAACGCCCTCCAAAACACTGCCAGCCCCAGCTCCTTGTTTGACAAAGATCCGCATCACAGCCCCAACAACCTTCCAGCCTATCTGACTGCAGCCCCGACGACCTCCATCACGGATGCAGGCCCATGGACTATTTGCTCGCGCAAACAAGAATTTCCCTCCCCCAATTTCAAAGAATGACTGTCAGCCTGATTTCTGTCTCAGGAAGAAGACTGCCTCAACAGGTTGGTCTCACTGCCTGGGCCGGATTTCAAACAAAAAAAACCTGGGTTCCGCCACTGGATGAAGCATCTTTTAGCAAAATGATCATTGGTAGGCAGCTGTGGGAAAAATGACAGGTCAGACAAACCAAGTCGGAGGACACTGACAGTCCAGAGGAGCAAACGCTAATGGATGATGGCACCAGAGGCTTGAAGGGCTGAGGGGAGTTCCATGGCAAGGCACAAAAAGTGACAGCATTTGTTCACAAGGCTTCAGAAATACAGATGACTGGCAGATGGTTGATGATCATGCTCAGCCAAAGATATTTCCATTTGTTGGCTGCTTCCAATAAGGGACAGGTTTTTTTCTCTCCTTTTTTTTTTGCAAACGGTTGGGGGGTTGGGGGAGGGGTTAATATATATTGGCCTTCTTAAAAAGTACCCACAAACTTCTCATGAGAATACATCCATCATGTCTTGGATTGGGAGGTAAACAAATCCTATCTTTTAAAAATGATTACTGTAAATTAGAAATGTACAGTAAGATGCTGAAAAAAAATGTAAACGTTTTGCGTGTTGACAACTTCAATCCAAGAAAATGTAAACTCAGTCTTGGGACCTGAAAGACGAGTTGGGTACCTGGAAAGCAAATAAAAAATTATTTGAATTGACATTGTTTCTTTTGGAGCTTCAAGCTGTTAATGTTAATTGCTTATTTAAGTTTACATATAAAAAGTATAAACATTGATTTCTAAGCAAGGACAGACTTCCTTCAATTTTTTTTTAAAACATTTCCTGGTCTCCACATGGAAGTGAGCGTAATAATTGGGATTAGCTACTCCTCTCAGATAGGGTAGGACAGGAATCTGACATTCTGCATGGACCTTAATGTTACATGCAGAGGCAGTCTTTTTCCTGGTCGACAGCATAGCAGTTGTTTTGTTATTTTGTTAAATTGGGACTCACCCCCCAGGACTCTGGGTTAGTGCAGCTCAATCTGGTTGGTCTGTCAGCTTCTCTCACCCTGAAGCTCCGTAGAAGCATGTTGTAGGGGAACGGCCAGCCAGAGGCCCTGCGAGCACCTGGGCGCAGAACACTTGCAAAGAGTTGAGAGAACGCACAAGGCAGATTGACCACATAGGCTGGGGTTCGAGGGTAGGTTTAAGACACGATGGATCCTACTGAGCAGTAAGCAGAGTGCGTAGTGCATTGCACGTCTCATCTCCTTAAGGGCTCGTCCAGGGTGAGGAACCAGGCACGCTGGCGCTCCAGCGCTCGTGCCCTGTCGGCGGGTGAGCTTCTGGCCGGCTTCAGGTGGTGCGCGTCTGCAGGGGTGTCGGCACTCAAGACATCACGAGCTGGTTAGCCCTCCTCGGACGCGATTGCGAGCAGCAAAATCAATGAGTGCTTGCTCGGTAAGCGGGGTGCAGCGCCGAAGCCGGTGCGCGCCAGCAGCGAATGCAGGCCACATGCGCATGTGTCGCAATGCATGGTCCAGAGTTTTGATGTCCAAGCGCGCGCTGATCAGCAGCACCCCTGGCCAAGGCCTAAAGCGGTAAAGGACGCTCCTGACATCACCCGGGCGAGGGTGACTGGCGGAACCACCATAGTCTTAAGGGACAAATACCATTATGGTTATGTCTGATTCCTGAAGGTCTGCGGGACATAAAAGATTGCTATTTACACAGAATGAATGTAGAAGCTGAAGAAAGGCAATGAGTCGCTGCCCCAAACTTTTAGATGGAGTCCAAAGTCCCCAAGATAGTAAAATGATTTTAATACAAAATAGAGCAGTGACTATGAGCGGCGTGCACTAGCAGGATATGGGCGGTTGGCAAATAGCAGGAATGCGCGGCTTGCATAAGCCAGGCTATGTCGGCGGCTTGCAATTGAAGCCAGGATATGTGCGGCTTGCAAGTAAGCCCAGGGATATGGGCGGCCTCTAGATAAGCCAGTGCTTGAAGCAACAGAATGTATGCGGAAGCTTGAGGTTGTAGAGTACCAATGACAGCTTACAGTGCACAAGCCCATCGGCGCACACACCTGCACTGTGCGTATAGCACCGCCCCTCAATGGGGCTGGGCCAGTACGCACCTTCACGCTGAAGGTGCAGCCGCGCCGTACTGCCAGGTTTTTTTTTTTAAACTCAATAATTTGAGTTAGAAACTTGAGACAGAGGAGTGTGGCACGCCCCGCCGGCGGCTTCACCCAAGGAGGGGGAACCAGCTTAGCGTGTGGTCATGGCCACGCCCCCTGCAAAACCCCCCACCCCACACCCCTCCCATCGCCAATCTCCTCCGGCACTGCTAAACAATCGCCGGTTTAGCGCTGGCACGCAGCCGCCTCCCCGTTCTCCCCACCACGGGGGCGCATGCCACAGTGTTGAACGGGACCGCAGCCGAAGTTGGCGGCCAGGGACCCCCAATGAATAGATTTCTACCTGGACCCTATGCGGATGAAGGATATGGTCTCTCAAATTTGGCTAAACAGATCCCAGAAGAGGAATCAAGGTTCCCAAACAAGCCTGGATAGGGAAAGGGCATCTTCGCGTCAGGAGGGTTCTTGACAGTGCTACCAAGGCAGTCCTGGAAGGAGGACAAGAATACAGTGATCATCTGAATAGGGACGGAATGGAATCAGCATGATGCAAAAATTGCGTCACCCAGAGAAAATTGGTAACCCAGAAGACGGGGCTTTCAGATGTATCCTTCTTTCACAAAACTGTTTATGTCAAATGTTGGGACAAATTCCTTAGGGGACACCGCAATCACCCTTCTAACAGGGAAGGACTACATTAAACGTGGAGGATGCAGTGTGTTTCATCGACATTTGGATTGACTGATGGGTGGTCCTGAAGGGAATCTTGTCTGGCAGACAGTTCTTGCAGTACAAGGTATAGTAACCAAAAAGCCTCATATTTCCAGAGCCAAAGGATGCTGCTGTACGACGGTGCTGCCCGCAGACAGACCGCCATCCCTGTACTGAGGTGGGACGGTTATGCCGGCACGCACGCAGCAGAAGGAGCATAGTTCGGAGGAAGTGTGGTATTCTGGTTGTATGCCAGGCCAGGTTGGATCTCGCTTGCGTTATTACTTGCCCGGGTAACTGTAAAGAAGAGAAGTAGTAAGTTGCCGTTACTCCCAACCGAGGTGCAGACGCGACGTGGAGGGGGTCCGGATAGCGAGATTGAAGATGTTATGGGGGGGGGGAAAATTCGAGGAGCATGAGATCAGTGCGTAAGAAGGGAGCTAGGGGTCGGGGAGACGCCGAGAGAAATAGTCCGCAAAGCCGCCATCGTAACCTGGTAGTAGCGAGAAGAGGGAAAACGAGAGGAGACATCGCACAAGTGGAGGGACTATGTAAAGCAATGTGAGAAGTGGGGTTTAGGACAGGCATTATATAGTGCGGCTGACCGATAGGAAGCGGATGGCAGGACTGGAGGAGGAACGAAGGAAGCTGTCCGGATTGGTTACGTTTTTTTTTCTCTTCTGATAGTGCCAAAGCTTGCTCACCTGTGTGCCTGGGTAGTAGTAGCCTGCATGTGTGTTGGGGCGTTTGGTTTACTGCTGGAAGCAGTGAATAAATTAAGTTCGCTGGTGCGCGCTCTGTTGTAAAGGTCAAGGAGAGCGCACCCAGACAGATTCGCATGAGTCGGGATGCCTGCGGGCAGCAGTGGGCCCGTCTGGGACGACGGGATAGCCGCAAGAAGAAACGGGACCGGAATGGAAACTGGCGGCCGGAGAGAGGAAGTCTCACGGGAAGCAGGGGCCCCGTAGAGTAGAAGATAGTTTAGAATGGAAGGGGGTCCGCTGTACTGCGTGACCCCGAATCCTCATCAGCGAAGGCAATCTGGAAGAGCGCGGTTTGGAAAGCAGTTTCGTGGATGGGTTCAAGAGGAATAGTTCTATGCTGTGTATCAGAAATCAAGAGGAGCGACTTAAACCTATAAAGCAGAAGCATCTCTGGACGTTGAGTGTGACTCTCGACAAAAAGCATGGTCCTGGTCCAGAGGCACAGGAAAGCTGTTCGACTTGCAAAGAACTTGTTCCTCTTCCATACAAAATGGATGAAGGAAGTAACAGAGCACAACAGGGATATTCCCAAAAAAAAGATAATTGAAGGAAAGTGCGGTTTTTCCATAAAATGGATTATTTATTGGTCATCGCGTAGAAAAAAATAAATGACAAGGCATTGGTATCTACCAACCGCTTCGCGCTTACACAAAGGCCCCATATCAGGTATCACATTCTTAATCATCACCCAAATCTGACAAAAAGAAAGTATCATCAACAAACTCCAATTTATCTTAAATCGCCCAGCCTAAATTGTAAGCTAATAGTGTTCAGTTTGGAACATAAAAAAACATATATCAACGACACTTGGAATGTATTGTAGATTTGACCGGACATTAAAAAAACATCTTCAGAGGGGACCCCAAATTCATATTCAAATGAGCTAAAACTATTCCAACTTTGTATACACCCAGGTATTCAGGAAGGAGAATGACTGTGAATACACCAGTTAAGAGAGTAGGAAGTAGGAAAGTTATAGATGTTCAAATGGTAACATTGGTAAATATATGAAACTGGTTCTAATGTCTCATCAGCAGCGACAGGTCTGGCAGTGTAGAGCCAGAACGTTTATTAATTGTAGTACCACGTATTGTGTGGCAATGTCGCTGTGGGGAACCAACTATGAGGTAGTTTCCCACGTTAGGCACTGCTTAGTGCATAAACCCCCCTTGAGTCTTAGATAGTAGTCTGGGTGTACTAGGGAAAATAGCATAAAATAAGAGATATCGGGTCCCCAATGACAGGGAAAGTATAGAAAACGCAATTACATGCACTCTCAGTTCTAATTTGTTCAGAGTGGGAATAATTCGAGACTCAGAATACACTTGAAATACTGTTGTGAACAGTGTTATGAAAAAACAACTATGAAGGAACCCCTAGGTTAGTGAAATAGTATAGTGATATGTTCTTAAAATAATTTGTTATTTCTAACAAGATAAAAATAAGGGGGCAGAAAAATGTTGTTAAAAAACGCTGGGGCGTAGATCAATGGAGGGATTAGTCATGTAGTGTAAACCAGGGGTGCGCAAAGTGGGAGAGGTCGTGCGCACCAGGTGGGGGCATGAGATTTTTATGGGGGGAAAGTGGGGGCGCACAGCGGGTTTGGGGAGGCCCTGTGCTCTTCCCAAGGAAATTTAAATTAAATGCACTGGGGATCGCGTGACGTCTCACTCTGCAACATCCACTTACCTTAACTCTGCCTGGCAGCATCGGGCTCGCTCCATGGCAACGTGACATCAAATTAGGCGGTGGGTAACTTGACGTCACATGACCCTGGGCGTCAGTTGAATGCCGCATCAGGTAGGGGGGCAAGGGGGGCAGGGGGGGGGGGGCACGAGCACAGAGGGAAGCAAAGGCGGGGGCAGTGTAGCACCAAAAGTTTGCGCTCCCAGGTATAGACCAATGGAAAGTGGAACAATATTGTGAGTGCTGTATTAGCAGCAATCAATACATATTGGTCATTGCCCTAATAATAATTGGGCCTCAACAATGTATTGTTCAGACTGCCCTGTAATTTAACTTGAGGCAATGAATAACCTAGGTAAGGTCGGACTATCAGAACTAGCGCTGTTGAGTTATATGGTGGGCTATATAGCCCAATTGGGTAAGGGAGGGGGTGCTGTTGGCTTAGACCGTAGGGACCACATGGTACAAGTAACTCTGTGTCCCCTATTAGGCGATTAGTGCACCAAGATAGGTCTAAATAATAGCAATGCAAATTTGAATATTAGTCCTAAGTGTACCAGCATCTAGATAAAAAAGAGGGGGGACTGGCGGAGCGACATATATATGTGCCGGGATCCCACCGTGCTTACTCCGGGGGGAGAGCGCTCCGGTTGCAGAGGACAGCAGCATTGCAGTCGGGCCAGTGTTTTGGTTGGCATGGCCCTCCAGACACTGTAATGTGTAATGCACTGTGGCCACGCATTGGTGTGCGGCAACTGGAAGGAAGAGGAGGAGGAGGAGACAGGATTTCCTACGCAGGACAAGGGATGACCTTCCCAGAGTATCCGGAAGCCAGGGAGAGAGGAAGGGAGTGTCTGGGGGAGTCAGCAAAGCTCTGCACTGTGGCCCCAGCTTGCCATAGCCCCAGAGTTTTCCCCTCACCACAGAGAAGTGTGCAGGGCTGGTCCTATGATTAGGTAGCCCCGTTAGTTAGGGGGCACAACGGACAGATCGGGGAGCAGGGGGGGCTTCCCCAGCGGGTCTGAGATACCAGCCGGATCCGGCCTTAAGGTGTGAGGGGCTTGTTGTCGGCGCAGACGCAGGTTCTAGTTACGGGGGTTCCATGGAGAGCTAGTAGCTAGAGGGCAACCCATAATACATCCTGAAATACCCATTAAAAGGAGACTCCAAGATTCACCCTAGCGTGGTTATGTTCTTACCTTCCCCCCGAAGTCCTAACAGGAGCGGAGCCAGCGCCGCGTCCGGCGGCAGCCAATGGTCAGCTCGGAGCAAGCCGCAGTTACCGCGATGCTTGGGGAGATCAGGTACTCGCTGAAGCATACAAAGCAGCGGCAGGGAACCTAAGCCAGTCTCCCTGGCGCACCAGTATCAAAGTTAAAACCTTTCCCGAGTGTTGCCACACATTGCGTGAAAGAATCATTTGAGCATGGGGAAGGACCATACCTTACAAGTATTAGAAGAGAGTGGTCTGCTCCGAAGCTGTTAAAACGCACAGCGGATAGTGGAATGCTTAAAGCCCCCCGGCCTTCACGATAGTGCTAATGCATCGGGAGCAGTATGCGACATCAAGGCCGTAGATGTTTAGACCAGAGTTCACTTCGTCTTCCTCAAGGCCATAGACCTGAGTTAAGAGTCGACTAACATATGAGTTAGTCGACTCTAAACTCAGGTCTATGGCCTGGAGGAAGAGATAAGTGAACTCTGGTCTAAATTTACGGCCTTCGACAAGAAAGAAGGGGAAAGAACTGTCTGCATTCATCCACCATATCCAGTTAGCACTATGGCCTCTACGATCACCACAATGTACTTCCAGTTCTGATGTGGTGGATTCTTCGCCGCAAATCAGTTCCTGAGGGGATCGCTCCATACCCTACATATAGCCACCTGATATGGTGTGCTCTCATACGTTTGAGGGGGCTATTGAGCAGCGGTGAAAGTGCTGAGGCTCATGCATGGCTACACCCCCCCCCCCCAGAGAAGCCTAAGGATTATGACAAAGGGAGGGAATAAGGGACCCCGTCACAGAAGTCTAACGAGATGGAGGGCTCTGAAGATAGCCTCTCCAGGAGACCCTCCGTACTCACACCGCCCAAGGTGCCACAGAACCCGTTCACATACAAGCAGGTCAGGAGCAGCCAGAGGTAGGCAATGCTATACTTGCCAATAAGGAAGGTAAAATAGCAAGGGACTGCAAGCAGTCAGATAACCCACCCTAACGGCCCGGACATTCATCACGCACGTGGCAGAAACAGCCAGCCATCTCACAGAAAGCACCCTATACGGCGAGTCCGAATGGGAATGCGCAGGAGGCCTATAGTAGGTGGCCCTATGGCTATAGTGCGGGGGTACTATTTGGGGAACTATGCCTCTGCCCTGCTGGACACGGTAACGATAGTTTACGGGACCTTCTGTGATCTTCACTGCAGGATCTGCTTGCAGTCGGCGGCAAAAAGGTTTATGGGCCTCAGTAGTCAAGAAACCCTATAGATAGAGTAATCCGAGTGAGGTGGACATTACTGATTAATACGAATTTGACACATCCAATGCAGAAAGTGAAGCACTGGTGTGTCTGAAACCAAGGGGAGCATCGAATTCCCCAAATATATTAGGAAACAAGCTGCTGATGTGGTGCAGTCCTTGATCAGGGCGTTCCTTAAGAAGTAAGGGAACTACCATTGTCTCTCTGAGAATTCATCCAGTCTAGGAAGAGCGTAAAGAATATGCATCAGGAAACGGTTTGGACAGATTTACAACCTCGAGAAGGGGAGTGACAGAGATTACACCAGGGGGAGTAAACATGTAAGAGCTACGCATCAAGCTACCCTGCTCATGAGAGAGACTGGTACTTTTCCTGGGAAACTACACCACAGATGACAGATAAGAGGATGGAAGTTGGTAACCGAAGTGAGGAGTGGAAATCTACGCTACCCTGTTGATGTTATAGCATCCATCCAAAACATGTTGCCTCACCCACTGTCTTTGGATGCCGGTCAAATATGGACCAAATTACCCTGTCACTTCCGTGGAACTCTGGTTCAATAAATGTCGCTTCGTGCAGGAAGCTCATTCTGAATTACCCTTTGACTTCGGAGAATCACCCTGCCACCCGAAATGGAAGAAAGCGCTTGGGGCGACCAATTGACTGAGCACAAGGAGTATTCTACCACCAGTGAGGAAATGGATGTGGGTTTGTAGCAAAAGCGTTGCAGACACACCATTAGGCTGAGTGATGCCATCTTTCCGCGAAAACTCACAGACGTATCGCTCCGAGAGATGGGACGATTTTATGGACATCTGAAAGAGATGGAGAGACCGTGCATGTGACTGAGTCCGCCAGTCCCTACGCCATCATCCATTGTGGTGGTGCAGAAGACGAATGGTTTCAGTGCCCGGGTGTGGACTATCGCACCATGACCATCACACAGTTCCTGACCAATATACGCTACGCTGAATCGAGGAGATCCTCAGCGCCTGTCGGCAGTCAGTGGTTCAGTGTACTGGATCGTGTGGGATCTATATCAGGTTCTATGAGCCCAGACGATCCAAGAGAAAATGGCGTTCATCTGCCCATTAGGATTCTATCAGTTCCCATGGATGCCTCAAGGCATTTGTGGAGCCCCTGCCATGTTCCAGCGGCTGATAGATAGAAACAATCGGAGATATGAACCCCGGAGGTGTCTGGTCTACCTGGATGATTATTGTCTTCGATCGGACGGTGGAAGAGCATAAGGAGCGCCTCCTGAAGGTCCTGGACATTGCAGAGGAAAGAACCTGAAGTGTTGTTCCTAGACATGTGCAAATTCGGCGGACCTCAGTCACCTTTGTAGGTCACTATTGTCTCCACAGATATAGTGGCAACAAACCCTACCAGAGGTGGAAGAGTGGTCACTGGCTCAGCCTGACAATGTCATGGAACTCCGTTCCTTCCTGGATATCTGTGGCCGTATATCGGAGATTGTGGATGGTACGTCTGTATTGCCAAAGTTCTGAAGAACTTATGAAAGCTCTGTCTGATGACCCTCGAAAGAAAGCATGCGAATCCAAGAACACAGTTGGCGAGGAAATGGAATTATGCCTTTGAGGAGGCCTTCTTGACCCTAAAAAAAAAGCTAATAGAAGCCCCCGTGTTGGCCTATGCCGACCCGGAGCAGCAACTCTAGTGTTTGCACGTAGAGGCCAGCTGGATGGACTGGGAGCCGGTACTGCGACAGAAGTATCCTGTGGGACTTCGGCCTGTTGCCCCACGTGAGTCACAGTCTAACTCTGAGAGAGAAGAAAATCCAGTATCCAGTGAACTGTCGTAGATAAGTAACCGATTACTATATGGGGTACCCTTCGAGGTAAGACGGACAACAATCCGCTTGCTACATCCTGACATCCGCAAAATTGGATGCCACCGACCCATGTGGTTGGCCACGCTATCCAAAAATAACTGCCCCCTTAAGTTCAAGCCAGCCCCCTGAAATGGGAGCCGACGCTCTGTCTGAGAAGACCTGGAAGATGAACCAATTCCCTGACGACAGAGGAGGGGAAAGAGATCCCTGCCCCAGGATTCGGGCTATGTGCTCAACAGCTGCCATTCTTGAGGGAAACATAGCATTCTCTGAACTACCGAGTGGCAGATTCACTGGGATGTCAACAGGGGCACTCCCCGCTGCGTAATACGTCCTGAGGCCATGTACATTACATCCCAGACACTATAATGAGGTGGAAGGAAATCGTCATGAGCAGATGCAAGACCTGTGGCTAGAGCCATAACCGGGCTATCCAAAACCTAATCCCTCATTGTGATGAAGCATGCCCCCGCAGACACGATCGCTTCCTCATGCGAGAATGGGGATAAGTTTCTAATAGACAATGGCCTACTTTAATGGTGGTTATTTCTCCAAACCCACACTGATCGAAGACAGCTGGTTCTGCCCAAGGAGACAGCAGTATATGGTTCTAAGTATATGGTTCACCCTGCATGATGACATGGGCACTTGGGAGTAGATAAGACCTTCAGATACTACGGTTCTTCTGGCCCCAAGATGAGGGAATCGGTGTGGAACATCATTGCCAAGATTCTTGCTGTGTATCCAGCGTAAAGCACTGCCCACTCGGGCAGCCCCAATGGCCTATCTGAAGAGTCCTTGAACCATCATATGTATGGACTTTCTGGTGTATTGAACCAGATCTAGTGGTATCGGGAAGTGCTTGTGATAACTGACCACTACACCGATACTCCCGAGCCTTCCCACCAAAGACCAAAAGGCCCTCACGGTGGCCAAGGTATTATGAGAGAGGTACTTGTCCACAACGGGCTACCCAAACGAATGCATTCGGACTAAGGGTGTGACTGGAGAGCAAACTCAAAGAGTGCTGAAAACTATAACATTGAGAAGTCCTCCACGATCCCTTATCATCCCTGAAGGAGATGCCCTACCAGAAACGGTTTAACTGGACCTTGCTTGACATGATAGGTACCCTGGGGGATCCCAAGAATACAGAATGAGTAAACATGTGGAACACTTGGTGCCTATAACTGCACTAGGCACGAGTCCACAGGATTTCTCCATACCTTTGATGTTCGGAAGGAGAAGCCAGGTTACCAGTGGATATTTGTGAAAACCAGTGACTTGGAAGGCGCTTAACAACTAAAAAGTGCTCAAAAAAAATAAAATTAAAAGTTTGTGAAACTGACGAATTCTCCCAACCTTCAGGGAAATGCATGATTCCCTTACAACAGTTTAGGATCCAGGGCAGGAAGGGAGCAGCATCTCAGGACACCCAGAAAAAAATACAAAATCATTCATATGTGAGGATGAAAAAAAAATAATGTCAATATGTGAAACTGGCCTTTAGTAACCCTACTTACAAAATGTAGATATATAATAGCAGGTTTGTAATTGTGATGGATCTTTGGAACTCAGGTTTTGGGCTGCAGCAAACAGCAGCATACATCAGATAGGGGTGGTGTCAGGCAAGATGAGTTTTCACTCTGGCAGCAGCTTCCAATCAGTCATATGCAATCATACAAAGATAGGAAACAATAGTGCTTTACCAAATAACACAAAGTTTATCGTGAAGACGAGCAGGAAAGGTACTCACAATATTAAATGAGCACATTCACATCATGATTTCTTAGGAAACAGGGTATGGATCGGCAGGAGATGGAGATTGATCCCTCCACTCACTCCGCTTCCTGTCCTCACCGAGGGGTGCCCCTCGTCCGGTGCCAGATGGATGGCGTCTGTCGTCACTTCCTGGCCTGGCGGTGACGACTTCCGGTGGGCGTGAGTAGAGCGGAGAGTAGGGGGAACGCGGTCCAAAAACTATGCCTCCGTGAAACAGCACGAAAGGACAGTTCCCAAACGGTAGATACAGCTGGGCTCTGCTAACTGTCTGCAAGTTTCTTTAGCTCAACGCGTTTCACTGCACTATTGTTTCCCTTATCTTTGTATGATTGCATATGACTGATTGGAAG
>WSYH01015054.1:0-14774 GCA_036426205.1 Ascaphus truei
TGGAGGACAATTAAAGGCAGCTAATTGTACAATCCTGGAGCTCCACGTGTCAATCATGTATGAGGTAGCCACGGCGGCCTCTTGGAAATCAGGAGACAGAGCATGTATGCTATCGCACATGGAATGAGTACGGCCCCCCGGTGGACAAAAAAATCCTAGTGTCCATGTTGCTAGTGAAACGATGTTGGCATCATGAAGTCCTGTGAAGTCAGCTCAAAGATAAGTTGGCGGATGTGCAGGCTCTGTGACAGCACCAGAACGTCACGCCGATCTGGTACCCCATTCAGTGTCATAGTGCATTGACTGGGGTACCAGATCCGGCGTGACGTTCTGGTGCTGTCACAGCCTGCACATCCGCAACTTTACTTTGAGTTGACTTCCCAGGACTTTATGACGCCACACATGCGTTTCCTAGCAACATTGGACACTAGGATTTTTGTCCACCGGGGAGCCTGTACTCATCTGCCCATGTGCGATAGCATACATTGCTCGTCTCCTGATTTCCAAGATGGCCCCGTGCTACCTCATACACTGATTGCACTCGTGGAGCTCCAGGATTGTACAATTAGCTGCTCTAATTGTCCTCACATGGTGAACTATGGGGTATATATGTTCTCTGGGTGTCATTGTCTGGTAGCACCCCCCTGAGGAAGGTCCTGCAGGACCGAAACGTTGGGGTTATAGTGTGCTGTTTGTCACTGCTATACATGTCTTTTTGCTAGATCTGAGTGTGTTGCTTTTGTGCCTTCTCTTATGGATGACGTTTTTCTATATGATTTCTATGGACATGCACCTTGACTTTACATTTGTTGCTTGAGTGCTGGGCTGGCTGCTTTTTTATATATATATATTATATATATAATATATATATATATATATATATATATATTAACAGCTCAACCCCGTTATAGCACGATCCGCTATAACGCGGATCCACATATAACGCGGTTGAGCATGGACCCCGAATTTAAAAAAAAAAAAAAAAAATTGAACATATTTTTTGCACACTTCACACACTCACTGCACACTACATACTCACAGGACACTGCACACACGACAGCACACATGCACACACGACAGCACACTGCACACACTCACAGACACTACATACTCAACAGGACACTGCACACTGACCACACGACTCACTGACCTGCACACCACTGCACACACTCACGCACACTGCACACTGCACACACTCACAGGACACTGCACACACTCACAGGACACTGCAGACTGCACACACCCTCACAGGCACTGCACACACCACAGTGACACTGCACACTCACCACCTCACAGGGCACTGCACACTTTACACACACACAGGACACTGCACAACAACACACACTCACAGGAAACTGCAACAGCACACACACTCACAGGACACTGGCACAGCCACACACTCACAGGACATGCCAGCACACACACACACTCTATCCTCTCCCCTAACCCCCCCCCCCCCCCCCCCCCCCACAGGATAGAATGTCTGTGGTATAGAGCAGGAGAAGCTATCAGGAACACAGACACCAGACAGACACACGACACACAGACACACACAAACAGACACACAGACACACAGACACACAGCACACAGACACAAGCTCTCTTCCTAGACAGGGCAGGCTCCCCCGGGTCCTGAAAAGTTTGCGAGTGAGAGCAGGAGAATCTGCTGGCGGGTGATCAGTGGACATTGAGTAAAATTGGCATGGGAAGGAGGCTGCAGCCTGAGCCTCGCACTCTCCAAGCACTGCCTGCAGCTCTCTGACTGCTGGGACACGGGATGGGAGGAGGGAGGAGGGAGGGGAGAGGAGGCTGCAGCCCTGAGCCTCGCACTCTCCTAGCACTGCCAGCAGCTCTCTGACTGCTGGAGACACGGGAGGAGGGAGGAGGGAGGAGGGAGGGGAGAGGAGGCTGCAGCCCTGAGCCTCGCACTCTCCAAGCACTGCCTGCAGCTCTCTGACTGCTAGGGAGGAGGGATCTACAACTCATGCCCAGCCGCCTCTACCCAACCCCGGCTCTTCCCCTACTTTTCCTCCTCCCTTTCTAGATACCTTGATTACCCAACAGACCGCTCTCACCCCCACCTTCCTTTTCTTCGGGTCCTGTAAGGAGTAGCACAGTGCAGCACAGTGCGATGATGCCATCCCAGCTCTCCCCCTCTGTAGACATGGAACCCCGGGCACGGCGGCCATTTTTAAATTTGTTTAATTTATTTATTTATTTTATTTAATTAGCGCGACCCCGTTTGTAGCGCGGTCGGATCGGGTGGCCCCCGAGGACCGCGCTATAACGGGGTTTAGCTGTATATAGTTAAATACTTACCCGTCTCTCTTCTCATAAGTAAGTCAGTTTATTTACCCAGAGAATTTTTAATCCTGTAACCATATAATACCTTCTTTACAGGTAAAGAATTGTTTGGAGGTTTGTGACTCCTCCTCCCTGGGGAGAAGGAGTGACTCAGTGGGTAAAGACACTGACTGGCATTGAGAGTTTGAAGCAGGGGAGCCTGGTTCAATTCCGGGTGTCGGCTCCTTGTGACCTTGGGCAAGTCACTTTATCTCCCTGTGCCTCAGGCGCCAAAAAATAGATTGTAAGATCCACGGAGCAGGGACCTCAGCCTGCAAAATGTCTCTGTAAAGTGCTGCGTACAACTAGCAGCGCTATACAAGAACATGCTATTATTATTATTATTATTATTATTAAGCTCAATCATCCCCAATAGCAGGTCTTGTGATGCCCCTGTGAAGGACCAGTCTATTAAGACATTTCTGCCTTCAAGAGGTCGAGAGAACTCTTGCAGCTAGAGTTAGGACCTGTAGACTGGGCACACCAAGGCATGGATACAGTCTTAAAAATACTTTGGCCAAAGAATTTCACTAATGACCCTTATTGATGAGAAAATAGATAAGTATTTAACTATATTAAATGTCATATTGGATGTAGCATTGGGGCTTTTTGTGTTTTGGCATTGAATATACTGTTGCATTCAGTTGGAATGGATTCTATCCATAGATTTCTGAAGCATACATTATTGTTGCTTGGACTTTTGATATTACCTCTCTCTGTCTCTCTCACTCGTTTCCTGTGGTGGGATATCTTGTGATATCCTGCTCCATCACAGCCATTGAATCCTATAGCATCTCTGTGATGTTATGATATTCTGAGTTATAGGATTATCTTGTGTTATTACTGAAAACAATGGCTCTGTACACATTCACACACACGCATTGAGAAGGCCTTCACCCAGCAGCCGATAGACCAGTTATAACGATGACGGATGATATATATAGATATATATATATATATGTATATATTACTATATACAATAATCCCTCTTGTTTTGCTTTCAGATACTTGCGTGGACAAAGCCAAAGTGGAAGAAAGTGAACAGAAAGCAGCAGAATTTTCCAAGAAGGTGAAGTGATAAATCATGGTCATTAAATCATAGACAATTGGTTTTCTGTGATTAGGGCACTTTTGGAAAGTCTTTTTTTTCCCTCCTTGGCTCGGAGACAGGTATTGATTTGCTGTTCTGATCAATGTTTGGCAGCATTTTTACATGATCCTTGTCAGTATCGCAAAGGTCAATATTGATGTATCAAGTCTGGACTGCTAAGTTGGTGGCGTATCACAGTATTATTTCAACAAATATCTTCTGCAAAATGCTCGGCATAATATGTTTTTGCACATGACACAATCTAATTCAAAGCTACAATTATTCAAAGGACATGGAAGAATTTGAAATGAGGTGCTGTATAAGGTAGATTGTTTCAAAGGAGAGCAGGACTGAAATAGTCTGTTGGTATAAATTCCAATCATTGTATTTGTGGCTTATCTGCTCAACGGCTCATATCCTCTTGCTGTGTCCACAACTACCAACTTCAATGCTGTTTGTCTTAAACCGTTTAATTAAAAAGTCAAAACATCCCTTTCCGGAATAAACTGAAGTTCTTTAATGCAAAATAACATCAAGGTGTAACATTGCACCCATCTTTTGGCACATTTGAAGTGCAACACCTTAAATTGCTCAGGTAGCATACAAATTGCACTTGCGTAGTGCAAAACATTGTAAGTTCTTTTCAAAACTGTAAACTTTAATTTTGAGTAGCGGTAGCATCTTTAAAATGCCTCCAGTTTTTATAATACAATGGATTTCAATCCACAAAATTATATATATTTTTTTATTTACCTCTCAATTTCAAGTATGTCCTGGCCACAGGGTTATGATGACAAGACTTGGTTACATTAAATTAAATTCACACATAGCTTCTCCATTTTGGCTTTATTTTTGTTAAACAAATCATGACACGGTGTAATGTGTTGTTGCTCATCTCAGGTTATATTTGCCTAATTTTTAGACCTGCTAAGGAACAGATGATTGTTATTATGTCCTGATATGTAAAACCATGGAATTCAGAGGGTGTACTTTCTTTTTCACACAACTGTCTTCTTAGCCAGCAGAGTGGGTGCCCAACAGAGGTTGGTTCTCTCTTACTTCTACTTCTACAGTAACAACTGAGGGTCAATTATAGCACATTGTAGGGTCTGCTATAATGGTGTTTGCAATCATTCAGTGTTGAGCGAGTCTGTCTATAAAAGGGGTTCTAAACTCCAGTCCTCAAGAGCCACCAACAGGTCAGATTTTCAGGATATCCCTGCTTCAGCACAGCCGTTATTTTTACTTATTTTTTAAAATATTCAACAACACAATCTATAGTCCAAGCGCCCATTTTATAAATTGCTTTGCAAGTGTTCAGGTGCAAGGGGGGGCCAAAGAAAGTAATTTGTCCTTAACATTTCCAGTGAACAATTAATTGTTACAAGATATGTTTCTCTCAATTGATGCCTTAAAGAAATAATGTGCATTTCATTATATTGGAATATTAATGTGCTGATGTGATTGCCTTTGTAAGCAGGGGACCCTGGTTCAATGTCAACTGTGTCAAGTCTCCTTGTGACCTTGGGCAAGTCACTTTAATCCTCCCCCTGTGCCTTCAGGCACCAAAATACAAAGTGCAACTCTACAGGGGTTGCAACATCTTGTAAATAAACAATAAAAAAAGCAACAGTTGAAGCGGCTCAACCTCATTGATTCGAATCCAGTTCTGCCCTAATCGGCGGGGGCATGGTATCCACTCAATGATATGCCAGTTCGCATTGTGTTCAGACTCGCGGTGCCTGCAAACATTTGTATACATCAGTGCTGGATAGGCTGCCGTGCTTGTACAAGCAGGGGGCCGCAACTTTTTTTTTGCTGCGCCCCCCCCCTTGCTGATTCCTCTCCTCGTCTGAGCCCCCCTCCTTACCTCCGTCGGGGGGGTCACGTGACCGTAGCGTTGTGTTGACGTTACTTCAGTTTGACGCCACTTGCTATGGACACGAGTGACGGTCTGGCAGAATCCAGTTAAAGTTTAGAGTTGCAGGGGCCTCATGCGATCCCCCGGAATGTTAATTTAATGCCTCGGTGGAAAGCGTGGGCCTCTGTAACAGCGCTGCGCCCGCCCCTAGATAAATCTAAGCACAACACCCGGGGGGGTGCGCCCCGCCCACTTTGTGCACCGCTGCTGTAAAAACAATGCATTTAACTGTGTGCGTTTCTTCATCTTTTTGCTTCAGTTGGTAAAACAACATTGCGGTTCGTGACCCCTCCTCACCTGTTTCCAAGCTCGCCCATCCCACTTTTAAATTGCAGTGTCTTACTAAGCACCTGTGAAACAGTATCATTAATACCACTCTCTGACCATTACAGGTGTTTATGAGAGGTTGAGTAATGTACGGGGCCAGCGTTAGGACGCTTCACAGTGGGGCCGTTACCGTGACGTGGCTGCAAGCCTAAATACTTTTTTCCCAAAGAATTGAACTAACTGTAAATGACCCGGCTCTTATGGAAGATAAATAGGTATGAAACTATATAATTGGTCAAGTTGGATGTAGCACTGGGGATTTTTGACATGAGGTTCCACAACCACCTTCTTCTGGACACAATATACAGGAATGGGCGATTTGTGGTTGAGCTACAGCGGGGCTGTGGTGACATTCATTTTCAAACATGGCAGAAATCACAAGTAAGGACCAAAGGGGAACCACTAGGGCCATGTTGATCAACTAACTGGCAGTCACCCGTACAATGCAGTGCAAATGAATGGGCCAGTTGATCTCAGCAGCTTCTTGCGGCTTAGTTAACATGGTTTGACATGAACTCTCATTCCAAATGATTTGTCTCTGGAGGGAAAGGGTTAAGGCCGCACACAGAACACGGTAACACTGTCCTCTTTGCTGTTTACTAGTGTACTCTTCTGTGAATAATGTGCATTTTTATTACTAGTGATGCGTATTGCGGGACGATTATGAAGCCCGTTTCGAAAATTCCCAAATTAGGTGTTTTTGTTTTTTTTAGCGTCGGGTGAGTATTCTGCAAATTATCCTTCCAACTTACCTAATAAAACCCCACCAACTATCATTCAGCTGCACACCAACATCAGAGCAGTCCGGCCCGCAATGCCTGCAAATTCACCGTATCATACGTTATTTATTTAGGTCATTAAATACACGTCACAAAAGCACTTTATTCGATATAAAAAACCCAGATAGGAGTTTTTCAAAAACATATATATGGCGCAAAGCAGTTCATGTAAAAGTTTCCTGATTATAATACAGTATATAATATATATTATATATATATAGTCTATATAGATATATATATATATATATATATATAATATATTATGATATATATCATCTATATATATTCTATATTCTACCGATATATTACTAAATCAAACTCCCGTATGAATCTTTGTAGTTTCCCAAATTAATTTGCTTAACCAAACAGCAATTTTATTAAGAGCCATACTTACAAGTCTCAAAATAGCCGCATTGGATGTACTTTCTAATTCTGGCTCCACGCAGTCCAGAGCTGACATCATTAAAACACTAATTGCATTAAGTCTTATCAGTAAATGTGATTTAAAAAGCAAGTAATTTTGATTGTTCACGTTCTAGAAGGTTAACATTGCAGATGTAGATACCTGATTGAATGGCTTGGTTTCAATAACTGTGGAACCGAACTCCGCTGTGACGATGTGTTTTCCCAAGTACAAGCCAAACACAATGTCACACTCTTATAGAAAAAAATACTGCTGTTGGTACGGTGCCCCAAAAATATTTTGGGGTATGGTTAAAAACGCTCCTGTATTGAACGAGGGCATGTGTTTATATCGGAAAAGTGTTCCTCTTGGCCTGATTAAGCGTCAATTATGACAGTGTCTTACAGTAGTGTAAAACACACGTTTCTGTTCGTGTGATATAAGATGCTAAGACCTTCACTCCTACAGAGCTCTCAATTTCCCTTTGTCTATCAAATTATTTGCATATAATATGTATTATGTTCAGATGAGTTTCTTAAAACTTTGACAAAACACACCTACATAACTAATTTGGCCCACATCACTACAGCAGTCTTCTGCCATAAACACCTTACAGTCTATAGACTTGAGTAGCAGAAGACCATTTAGTAATACTACTGACGCACGTTTTTCCAATCGATCTACGATACTCTCATCTACTGTATTGTTACCGGGGCTATGTATATTTGCCACATACTGCAGAGGTCATGTGTCTGGTGTGTGTTGTATATAGGATAGAGATATACAGTATATAGAAGTCCACAAGGAATAAAAGCGCTACTCCCCAATATACTGATGGCATTTTGAATCTGTGGCTACGTGATTGCTAAACACCACCATGCGGTCTATTATACTGACAGATGAAAATATATCCCCCATGGGATGACAAAGGCTGATTTGCTCAACAGCGTCACCAGGTTTATGTATATTTTTTGTATAGAATAAAGGATCTTTTTTTAACCAAGAGAAGGGCTGAGATTATTTTGAACGGTCGAACAGAGACGTAGTGTATCTTCTATCATATATAATTACACCACACAGATAGATGATAGACAAATATGCACACACACACATTCATAGGTCATACAGTAATTCTACAATTACTAGTTAAACTGCACTTGAAAAACAGCACCAGTCATGAAACAACTTAACCACAGTTGGGTGCAGAAACGGGTTTAACATTCCATGAAAAATTTTCCTATAACACGGTGGCCTTTATTGTAACAGCAGCGTTCTATTTCTTTCCACGCACATGACATACAAGTCTATATTTTGCTTTATACCTGTGGTCCGAGCTGCGGATTACCGTCTCCAGGTCTTTGATTTTCTCCTCGCGTTTCTGAAGCTCGCTGGGCCTCCTGTCGTGCGCTGAACTCTTCATCAAACGCAGGACCAAAGGATACGATGTTACTGCACATATTCGCACTAAAGGGGGCTATACATTCACCTGCCAGGGTGATGCACCCTCGCCACTGAAATGTTGCATTGAAGTAAAGGCTTTTCCGTGCAGTTGTAGCAGACGTTATTGCGCCTGGTAACACAATGCGTTGATGCTGGTATGGTATTTAACAGTAGGGCTATTGAAAAACAATGGTTAGTGATATAACACACATTTAAGTGCGTTAATGGGGGTTGTAATATGTCTGCTACATCTGTACCCAGATCAGCTCATGGCAGTGTAATGGATAATACCCTAGGCCAGGGGGGGCTCAACTGCAGTTCTCAAGACCCCAACAGGTCAGGTTTAAGGATATCCCAGCTTCAGCACAGGTGGCTCTCAATTAGTCCCTGCTTTAGCATAATTGGCTCAAACAGTCCTTGCTTCAGCACATGTGGCTCAATCAGCAGCTCAGTCTTCAACTGAGCCACCTGTGCTGAGCTGGGAAAAACTTAAAACCTGACCTGGTTTGGGGGTCTTGAGACTGCGTGAGCCCCCCTGCATTAGGGAGTATAATGAAAAGCTTTAAGGAACCCTTTTCTTTAAAAAAAAATGTTTTTAGACGAACATCACACAAAAATAAAACAAAGATTACACTTATTTTTTCCCAATTCTCCTTAGAAATCATGTCCTCTCATCTCATCATATATTTATCATTAGGATCATAACCCTTGTCCTTGAAAGTATATGATCATCTTCTTAATTCTGTAAACTAGACAATCTAAACAGGCTGAAAAATGTGGGACCACTTAGGGTTTTAGCTTTCAGGAAAAGAAATGGCTCAGCGCCTGTTATAGAAGCTCTCCTGCCTTTCACTGGGAAATGATACCAAGCCTGCAGTATTACAGTAACACGAGAGCCAAACATCAAGGCAGTTAGCTCCTAAATCTTTAAAATAAGAATGCATTCATTCGACATAACTCTGAACAAAGGCCAATGTTTGGTCCCCCAAGTGTGGGACAGTTATGATGCTTGGGGACTTAACATGTTCGTCTTTTTTCCCTTTGTGGACACAGGACAGAAACAAATATGTTCCTCTTACGATCAGCAGGCTGCCCTCAGTAGAGATGGGGAAGATTTGGTGGCGGATTAGACCTGCCCACGAATCATCTGGTACCTTTGGCCCACGGATTTCAGCGAATCCGTATAAAAACTGGCGATGTGCTTTTTTTTTTAAACCGAAATCCACCCGCGGATTCCGCAATAACGGCACGATTTTAAAAATCCAATTCGCGGATTCACAATTGCGCGTGGCGGACTGCAGAATCCGCGGCTGGATTGTTAAATTCACCCACATATTTTATCCAATGGCGGTTTTGGATTAATCTGCGCCGATTTAAACTGTAATGATCCATCAGCGGATTTTACAACGGCGGAACGGATTTTGAATGGCAAATTCGGAAACGTCCGGGAAACAGATGTGGACTGTTTTATCCGTCTCTATCCTTAGCAAGAGAACGCTTAGCAACTTGAGCCCTCATCACAGCCACTTTGGAATAACTGCATTATTCTATCCTGAGTTACGTATTAGCCCATTAAAAGTCAGCTAGTATACATAACGTCTGCTGTGTGCAGCTCTGAGTTGTTTGGACTTAGTTTGAAAATCTGTTACAGTACATGTGTATGTTCAATTGCGAAACGCGTTCCAAATTGGAGAGAAGTGTTATCTGCATGTTTTCATGTTGTCAAAACAGTAGCTAGGTGTGACATCAACGTTAACATGTTCAGGTTTTGGCTCGACGGCGCCATCGCAAATTTCAGAGATGTGCAATACTGGGCAAATATATTCACAGCATTTTGAGACGTTATTTTTCCAAATTTGAGTCCCTGCAAAATGTTTAGTCATGCCTCAAAGGGCCGAAAAGGTCGCCAAATGGTTTGGCTTTCAGTGAAATATCATCAGAGTGTGAGCAAGACAGAGAATTTGCAGGGAATATTATGCAAGCAAATCGAGCGATTTTAGCGAATTTCACAAATTAGTCTATCGAATGAAATATAGACGCTCATTGACACAATACTCAGTGAATCGCTGGAAAACTCTGCCTCACCCATGGGGGTTTTTTTTAACCACTCAAGAAGGCATCTTATCTCTATCCAACACACTGTGTGAAGTTAATGTCACACATTGTTACAAACCGCTTGCAACCATTGTTAAGTAACATGTACATTAAGCTTACTCTGAAATTGTAAGGAATCGGGGGCCACGTCCCTTGTGGCGTGACCCCTCCTTACCCCACTACCAATACTGCGCGGCTGCTGCCCCTGCCCCCCGTCGCTACACATGCCGCCGCCAGTGTACCTTGAACTATGTGCGCCACCACTCTGGATTCTGGCATTGGTGTTACAGACTCTCAGCTGTGCTCCACTACTTCCTGGTCGCTCAGCCACTCAGAGCAGCTCCTCGAAACGCTCCGCCATGCCCTCGTCCGGATTGGTCACTGTCGCTTTAAATACCGATCTAATCTCTTAAGACCATTCAACGTTTTTGGGCTTTTCCAATTACTATAGGAAAATCATCCGGAATTTTTCTACCACTGTGGCTCCCATCACTGCGCTTACTAAGAAGGGAGTCGACCTATCTGTGTGGCCTCTGGAGGCCGTCTCCGCCTTTGAAACCTTGAAACAAGCTTTTGTTTCGGCACATCCTTCGTCATCCTGATCTAATCTTCCATTTACGTTAGAAGTGGACGCCTCTGATTGTGGTGCGGGGGAGCCATTCTCTCCCAGAGACTCTCCCTCAAGATAAATTGCAACCATGTGGATTTTTTTCGAAAAAGTTCTACCCTGCTGGAAAGAACTATGATGTCGGCAATAGAGAACTTGGCCATCAAGATGGCTTTACAGGAGTGGCGACACCTCCTGGAAGACTCCCGCGAACCAATTGATTTTGACAGATCATGAGAATCTTCTCTATATCGAAAGTGCACGTCGTCTAGGATCTCGTCAAGCCACTGGCACTTTTTTTCTCAAGATTTAATTTACTCTATCGTACATCCCCGGCACGAGAGAACATAAAAGCTGATGCCTTGTCCAGACAATTTTCCCCTGAGGAAAAATCTGAAGAAATCCCTGAAACAATTGTACCTTCGAAATGCATAGTTTCGCCAACTCTTTTGATATTCTTGAAAAGATCGTAGAAGCCCAGTCACAGATTCCGATTGTCTAGAGTGTACCGGAAGGAACTCTTTATTGCCGCCCCAAGTTTTGCCAGAGAGATCTTGGGAATGGGGTCACTCGTCCAGTCAGCCGGCCATCCCGGCTTCAAGAGAACTTTGGATCTCATTAAGTGCACCTTTGGTGGCCTAATGGCAAAACTCATTCACAAATTTACAGCGTTTGTCCAGTTTGTGCAAGAACAAGACTCTCATCAAAGCCTTGGATTTCTATGCCTCTTCCAGTACCTGATGTCAGGTCACATATTTCAAGGATTTTATTGTGGATCTTCCGCCCACCAGAGGTAGACTACCATTTGGTCATAGTAGACCGATTTTCGAAACAGGCCCATTTGTTCCCCTCAAGGGTCTTCCTCTCTCTCCCACCCAGGCAGATATTTTTACCAAAGAAAGTGTTTCGTATCCACGGGATCCCTACGTCCATAGTTTTGACCGAGGATCTGACCGAGGATCGCAATTCATATCAAGGTTTTGGCGTGCTTCTCCAAGAGGCTTGGTATGGCCTTATCCTTCCCCAAACTAATGGGCAAACTGGGAGACTTAATCAAAGCCTTGACAGTATTACACAACTTTATTTATGATACCCAAGATAATTGGGTTGATATATACCATGCGTGGGAATTTGCTTCCAATTCTCTCCGTAATGAATCTACCTTTCTTGATTCAGGAACAAATCATCCTGTCACGTTCCGCTTACAGTTGACTCATCCATGAACATTCCCAATGCGTTCCATGTATCCCTGTTCAAGCCTTTCATTCAGAGCAATCGCTCCTGCAAAAGCCCTATAACTCAATCCTGTTCGGTCCAAGGACACTCTGAATTGAGTCAGTCCATTGTGGATTCCAGTATATCCAGGGGAAAGTACAGTTCCTTGTACATTGGAAGGGCTATGGTCCAGAAGAGCGTTCCTGGATATCAAGGAAGACCATTCATGCTCCAGCTCTACTCAATCGCTTCCAACGAAGTTTCCACAGAAGCCTTGGATGGATCGTCCTGAGGTCGATCCTGAAGGGGGGGGTACTGTAAGGAATCGAGGGCCACAACCCTTGCGGAGGAGAAGAAAGAGAGAAAAAAGAAAAAGGGGAACAGGTTCTCATCAAGTACTCCCTCTATTACCCCCTCGCTATCCCTGTCCTCAGTGTTCCCTTCTTCGGAGCCCATATCTCTCGTGAGGCACACCTGCATGCTGGACTTTTACTACCCCTAATTACGATCGCACGACACGTGCCCTACCAATCTACCGACGCAATATTTAGTGGCACTCTCCCAGCATTCTTAACTAATACTGTAGCCCCTCTTGACCAAGCACTGTTGTCAATCCGTACCCCCCATAACTCACCTGCACTACACTCGATACTTAATACTGTCTCGGCCTACTCCTTCCTTTCTTTTCTCGGTCAACTAAGACTGCTCTCACCTATGGAGAACTACGCTTCACACTAGTGTACTGCTCTCGAACCAATAAAAATTTTCACTATTTTTAACGTGCCCTTATCTATGACCGTATACCCCTCCTTGCGCTCAAGTAATCCCACACATCAAGTGGGGCTCGCCACTCACTCCGCCACAGTTTTCTCATTACCTACCCTCTATGTTTGCTTACAAATTTCTCCTGAGTCAACATCCTCTCCCTACGCTAATATCAAAATGACCACGTGGACCTCTACACCGCTCATATAAATCCTCCCGACCAGCGACAACCTAATATGCACCGAGTTTTTACTCCTATGTCTTCTCCTCCCTATCTTTCAACCTACGCCATCTATGCACCTACCTCAGATTTACCGACCTTTCTCCCGAAGCTTCATGTTCCCACCCTTCCTACCTTCTTCTTTGCTCTCTGTTCCCTATCACCTCTACCTCATTTATTCAACCAACTCACACTCATCTTTTTTCGATCGACACCCACACTCGCCACCCATATGCTCTCCACCCGTTCTCTCGGGACCTTAAAGTTAGTACCCCCCCTCCATACCGCATACCTTCATCAAGAGATTCATAGTCCTTCAACCATTCCCCACCACTTTCTAGCTTAACGTCTTCCCTACTCATCCACCGTTGCTCTGTCTTTTCCTAATTCTATCTTTTATTTTTCCTATGGTCCACTACTATACCTACTGTCTCTCTCGATTCCTCCAATCCATAATCTTTGTTAGCACCTCCCCCCGTCACTTCTATCATCGATCTCTTCACCTAATGACCGCGCCCTATGCTCTCACCCGTCTCAGGCACCTCTCCCTCGCTTTCCGCCCCCCACAGACATGTCCTCGCCATCAACGCCCAGAATTCACGAGGACAAGAGTATGATTTGCTGTAAGCGCCCTACTTGTATTCAGTTACACCAACTTATCTTCTCACTAGTGCGCAACTCACACATCGAATGAGGGAGCTTTTTTTTCTGCCATATTTAGATCGGGGGACAACAGCATCTCTTTCATCGCGTCATAACAGCGTCCCTACCGACCACCCGATACTTGGGCCCGGACCATGCTCCTGAGACAGAGAAGCCCAGGGGTCCTGTTTGTACTCCACTACTTCCTGGTCTCTCAGCAATCCGTAGCAGCTCCTCGAAACGCCTCCGCCATGCCCCTCGTCCGGATTTGGTCACTGTCGCTTTAAATATCTGCTTGCTTCACTTCTTGCTCAGCATAGCTACTTGCTCTGTGTTGCGGGAACCGTGTCAGGCTCTCTTTGTTTGTTTATCCTTACAGCTACTGACCCGACTCTCTGAATACCCCCTCTGGCTCCGAACTCGGCTCTTTCCTACAGACTACTCTACCTCTAAGACCCTCAGACCATTGCTACGGATTTTTGAATACGGAACTTTCTATATCATCGGACTCGGCCAGCAGAGTACTTACCATTCTTTATCTCATTCCAGAGGCTTGGCTACGCTACTACGCAACATCCCGACACGCCCAATCTTGCTGTCGGGTGTGCGCATACTATACACCACCTCAGTACAGGGGACTGGTGGTATGCGGGCGGCACAGCGTTGACAGAAACATTTTAACTATTTAAAATAGTATCCTAGATGTCAGGTGCGACGATCAACTCTTATGACATACATTCTTTGCACACTTTACTGAACCATTTATCTATTATATATATATATTTATAAGATATAATATAAACAGCTAGTATATTACACACACACCACAAACACAAAAGAACACACACGCACCACACACACACACACACACACACACACAACACACACACACCACACACACACACAGCACACACACCACAGTGTTGTG
>WSYH01015055.1:0-14773 GCA_036426205.1 Ascaphus truei
ACACACACACACACACACACACACACACACACACACACACTGTACTTCTCGAAATAAACCTACGTTTCTATGAAAATTTAATTATTATTTTTTTGCGGCCCACCTGAACTTAAACCTTGTTTAATTTGGCCCTTGTTAGCATTTGAGTTTGACATGCTTGCTGTACACTATAACAGCATCACAATTGTCCATTGCAAAACCACATGACAATGCCATGCTGTTCCTGAACTAGGCTCCAGTTATAGCTAGACTGGAGCTCAGTACTTGTTGGGGTGTGCTGGGTCCGTGTTGGGCTGAGCTAGGTCTGGAGGCAAGTGAGCTGGGTGTGGAGTAAGGTGAGGTTTCAAGTTGGGCTGAGTGGGGTCTGGAGGTGGGTAAGCTTTGTTTGAGTTGTGCTGAGTAGTGATGAGCTGGGTCTGGAGTCATGTGAGCTGTGTCCGCGTTGGGCTTACTGTAGTTGGGTGCGAGGTGGGGTGAGGTTTGTCTGGAGTGGGATGCAATTGATCTGATATGGGGGGAGCTGGGTAAGATGATTGGCACACGTGGTGAAGATTCAGCTTTTCTGGGGTATTGTATGGATATATTTTTTGTTAGCTTCTACTTCTTCTTCTCGTGTCCTACAACCTTCATCTTCGGAATTGTGGGTTCTGCTGTGTTTTCTTTTCCTACTTTAGTACTTGTGCAAGTGGTTTTAGGGGTAACGGGTATCCTGCACCTTCTTAACAGGGACCAATTACCCATAAAACACAGCAGTCATGTGTCTAGGGGCCCCCAATTTTGGGGGGTCCCTGCTAGACACCCTAACCTTGGATTCTCCAATAGAGTGTGTGGGGACAGAGCAGGAGATCTGAACTTGCTGCGCTGTGAGAGATCGGAGCTGCAAGATGACATTCTGCTCACTCCCTCCTCTCTGTGGGCAGTGCTTATCACTGCAGGGAAGAGCGTCTGGCAGCTCCGTCTGTGAAACAGCACAAGGCAGAAGAGAGGTGAGAGAATGAAACAGAGCAGGAATACAGATCACAACCACTTGTCTCTCACTCTTAACCCCTTCACTCACCTCTCTGTGAAATTTACCCCATCCCTGCCCCTGTTGACCCCTTCCCTGCCTGCCCCTGTTGACCCCCACCTTGCCTTTGTTGACCCCAACCCTGCTTACCCTTGTTGATCCCCTCCCCCCAAGTTCCTCACCTTTCTCCTTATCTCCTCTGAGTACCCTGTCCTATCCCCAATGTACATCTCTATAGTGTATTATAGAAATTAGGTTACAATGAGAATTACCCTAGGCAGCCTCAGTCCATGAGCTATGTACTAAACATTGCAAAGAGCTTTTCTCTTCCATCCCTCTATGACCACGCATGTCATGAGGGATATGCTCCTCCCAATGGAATGTAGGACACAAACGTCTGATCTGTTTATGTCCTAATAAGCCCCTTCTATGCCTCTCTCAGTCAGTTTCCTTTATCCTATGCTGAAGGAGGACCGCAGTGACACTACTAGTGCCATTATCATGCCACTCTTAGTTACCTGTGGTTTGGGCATTCATCCATGGGCCACCTTTGTGCCACCCTAACCTAACCTGGGTACCATTTTGTTAACCCTGCTGACTGGGCTCAGTCTCTATCACAGAGGGTCTGGAAAGATCCAAGCGGTGATCTGTGGGAAATCTCTTTCCTCTCCCACTCCCCCTCCATGCAGTCTCTTCCTGGTCGGACTCAGCCCAGGAAATTGTAGACTCACATGCTCTGCCTCATCATGCTACTCCTCAGCCAGAAAGCAGACTTACCGTTTTCTCACATAAGGAGGCCCCTCTGCCTGTCATCAACTTCCATGGGAGTGCACTCTCAGTACTTGGTTCCTGGACCACTTCCTTCATTTGATAGGCAAATATGAAAATCCACTGATGATGTTTTCATCAAATGGCAGGAGGAGAACGCTGACTTGCTCAGGAAGCCCGGCTATCTGATAAAAGGAGCACCTCGGCTTCAATGTGTTGGAGGTAGAAGGAGGAGTGCAGTGACTAGTCTATGTTTTCTCTTTTTTAAACATGTATAATCTTTATCTCTCCTCCCCTTTTGGCAATAAAATAGAGTCTCTTGTGGCTGGCCCTATGGGAGGACCAAAGAAATGTGCAGTACAATCCAATCACTTAAATTGCAGGGGCTGTAGTGAGAGCCCTCCTGTTCATCACAGTGGAAAACTTTGTCGGACATGCATTAGAGAAGCGGCAATTCCTGAGACACCCCTCTCAAATGTCTAAATTCTTACACTGGTTCAAGGTATCCATGGTAGAATATTTCAAGGAATCTAGAGAATAAGTTTTTCAGTTATCAATCAAATGTCCCAGGCACACAGAGACCTATGAGTCTGACATTTCTGGTCTGGATTCAAAGTGAGAAGGTATGTTATACCTATACTCCACAGAAGGGCAGGTGGTCAAAGAGGAGGATTCAAGTTTGAATCTTGATAATGTGGAAAAGATTATCAAGGATTATCAAGGAAATGGCAATAACGATTGGACTACTAGATGAAAGAGAGGATCTAAATCCTTGGATAGGGTTTTCTATGGATCGAAGAAGAAATCCAGAACCTTTCTGAAAAAAAAGTATTTAAAGGAATTACTATTCATAGAATGGAAAAGTGCGACATGACTAATAAGTTTTATAGAATGTACACAATAAGACAGAAAACAAGGAGGATTGGAACATGTCACCCAGAGTAGATGCTGCCGTAGCCAAATTGACTAGCACCTGGACAATGCAGCATTTAAGGATCCTTTGATCAAGAGGTTAGACTGTCTGCAAAAAAAATTGCAATCAACATTAGAATCTTCTCTCTAGCCCATGGTGGCATAAGCCTCCCTGGTAAGAACAATAAAGATCTGGTTCTCTAGCATTCAGTAAGCAATAGTAGCAATATAACATAAAAACATAAGATTTAACTCATGTTGGATTAATTAGATTTTCTCTGTGATGCTTCGTTTGAAGCAATTGCTGATTGTTGCTGGCTAAATCATATGAAATGTCAATAGCCATACAGTATGTTGAGCTCTTTCGCTCAAAGCAAGGTCGGTGAATATCACGTCAAAGAACAAATTAATTTCTATCCGTTCCTTATGGAAATTACTTTTTGTTCAAGAACTGGAGTCCATAATATCCAAAATGATGGATGGATTGGGGGGGGGGGGGAGGAGGGGAGAGACATTCCGACCTCAAGATAGAAAATCCTGTTTTACTACAGTACATAATCCATAGACAGTACGTTTCAGGTTTCAGCTCTTTCAAATGACAAAGACCACCTGCCAAACACGAACGTAGCTCACCTAGATTCATAAGTAGAGCTTTACAATGGTGTAGAACATTTCAATCCTTCTCCATAAATGCCTCTTTCTGAGATTTGGTAGATCCCCTTCATGAACACAGTAGTAGTAGGGGGTAGACAGAAGTGTTGGATGCAATTAGCAAACAACTGCTGGGCACGCCAAATCACTAGGCGTGGCTACGTGATAGAATTTCTAGAGTGACTCCTGCAATCAAGATTCCTTCAATTGTCCATGTCCAAGGCTCCTCAGTAGTCACAATTTCTTAATCAAAGTTTAAGAGATCTAGTGGAGCAGCAGTGATCAAAGAGGTAGCTGAGGATAAAAATGGCCAAGGATTCTATTCTACCCCCTGGTTTTCACAAAGATTTTGACTTCACAAATGCCCAACAGACAACAGCAGGTATTTTTAATCCATATCTAGACAATATCCTTGTAAAGCCAGATCTAGAGAGAAAGCAGATGAGCATGTGTTTGCTCAGTCATTCAAATATTGCCCCAATAGAGATGGCTGGAGTCTTGCAAAAAAAAAAAATAAAACAGGTGCGATCCATAACAGAGTTGGAGATTTTTGGGAATGCAGTTCTATATGGCTGCAGCAAAGGTGTATCTACCACCAGAGTAGAGGGATAGCATGTCAGCTATGCTAAAGAATGAGAGGCCTACAGTGGCCTATGGCACATCAATATATGACACCCATGGAAAGCTGGTGACTTCCAAAGAAGTAGTACAAATACAGTATGGCGCAATACAAGTTCCTCCAAGTGCGGCCATGATTGCGGCCAAGTGTAATTACGGCCCAGTGCAGAGGGAATTTCCAAGAAGGATTAAACAGGTGTCCCTGCTCCTGATTGGGACTCCCGCAGCGTTAATTCTACCGGGTCGCCACCTGTTTTAAAGAGCTAGGCAGAAATATCAGAGAGAAGCAGTCCCTTTCTCTGTGTCTCTGTAAGGAATCAGGGAACGGGTCCCCGGCGGCTCGCTCCCTCCTTACCTGCAACCTCAAGAAGCTCCGCGGACATCACCATGCACGCGCACGGAGAGGTACTCATGACATCACAGGCACTGGCCTCGCCTCCTGTTCACGTCATGCGGCGGCACAGCGCAGCACGCACATGTGACGTATGTGCACCGCCCCCTAGCTACGTGTCAACATCCAGTGATCACCTAATCTCTCCCATCTGTCTCCTGCACGCTCCAACTATCCCTGCCTCTGCTGAGGCCGTGCCTCCACTCCTCCCCTCTGATTGGATCTCTTCCCTTATATATGCTCAGCTTTGCCACTGGCACTTTGGCTGAATAGTTCTTTGAAGCCTTGCTGTTCCCACGTTCCCGTTCCTTGCTTTGCCTAGCCCTGTCCTGCCTTATCTTGTTTTCAGTTTGACATCCAGTGTACCGACCCAACTTGACACTTGGACTCTGCTTCTCTGGACTACTGACCCTGGCTTACCTCTGACCTTCCACATCTCTCCAACCTTTACCATGGCACCCGGAAATCCACTATTCTACCGTCTCCTACCCTCGACCTCGGCAAGTATCAAGACTCTCCTTATATCTCTAACCCTGACCCGGCTGCCTTGACCATCCACTCTCCAGACGTGCCCTCGTTGCTCTGGGTGGCGTTTATACGTGTACCGATTCACCCCTTGCATCTCTTTAAATAATTATTTTAGAGCTTTTGTGTGATTTGAGTATTTTCTTCTGTGTCTTGTTCATCTTTTTTGTCTGTAAATTTTCCTCTTGTTGTTGCAGATCCTGCTGTGCCTGTGGGCGGGCGTACACACGCAAGGCTGCAAGGGTGCCATCTTGGGACCCAGGAACCAGATAGGAAGCTTTTGGAGATAACGGTCGACGGAGGGGTTTGCAGCCTTGTGATCCTCGTGTGAGAGAGGTTTGCCTGGAGGTACCGCCACCAGGGGAGGTAGTTTTTATATAAATTGCAGCAGTTTAGGGGGCTAATTAAACCGTGAACTCGGCAGAGCAAGTTCAGAGAGCAGCCATTCACCCTGATGGTGTGTGCGCACCCCCCTATTATTATTTTTAGTACATAGGATTGAAGCAGGGGGTCGCTGGAGTGGAACCACATTTATTTCAGGTCCGGTGATCCTATGCTTCCAGAGATACAGGCCTCCACGTCATCTTTCTATTTTGACCTATTTACCAAGTACTCCACAATAAATGTGCATGTCTCACTGGGTGCTCAGCTCTTATTCCATTATGTTAAATTTGGGGACCATGCATATTTCTTCTTCATACATTTTATTAATAGACAATATCAAAATGCATTACAAAACCTTGACAATTGTGATTTATAGAGACATGAAAATTCCCTTTTTTTGTAGCCTATTGTGTACAATTATTTTCTCCCTGTTATTATGAAGACATTTATCTAGGATTTTCTAGTGCATGCGCAAGAGGCTGTCAACAGTTTTCTAAAATTAGAGCTTCAGAATCTACCGTAGTTATTTATTTACAGTATAAATCTAGGGCAGCTAAATTAAAGCTTTGAAAAGTACATTTTGAATGTGTACCATCTTTGAAAATAAATAAATTAGTTATTAATAAAACACTATGGGGCCTATTCACAAAGCAGTGATAAGTGGTTTTAAGTGCGATAAATGCCCTTATAGCATAGCACGCATGAGTGCTCTGCTTACAGAGTGCTCTGCTATTCACAAAGCAGTGATAACAGTGCAGTATTGCGCTTTAACGGCTTTTTATCACCCATAAACAGTCAGTGAAAAAAAGTCATACGATAGGCCCAAAAATGTAAAATCTGCTGTTTTTTGCCAGTAACTGCTTTTCAAAAAGCAGTGATAACTTTATCGTACTTTGAAAGCTCACCATTTCTTTTCACAGCTAAGGGCTGGCACAAAAGAGATGGACACATGCATAAAAGCATTTTTTTTCTGCACAGCATTAATACAATAGGCCGGCGGGGGTATCCTGATGGTCCCTGCAGGTGTCCCGGGGCACCATGGGTGTCCGGGGTTCCTTGGTTGGTCCCTGTGGGTATCTGGGGGCCTTCAGGTGGTCACCGCAGCTGGCTGTGTTCCCCATAGGTGTCCGGGGGTCCTCGGTTGGTCCCATCAGGTGTCTTGGGGCCTCCAGGTGGTCCCCACTGGTATCCAGGGCCCCACATGTCCGGGGGTCCTCAGGTGGTCTCCGTGGGTGTCTCTGGGTCCTCGGGTGGTTCCCATTGGTGTCTGGGGGCCCAATGATGGTCTGGGGATCCTCAGGTGGTCCCCACGGGTATCCTGGGGTCCTTTGGTGGTACTCATGGGTATCTGGGGGCCCTCGGGTTGTCCCTGTGGGTGTTTGGGGCCCTCAGGTGATTGCCGTGGGTGTCTAGGGTTCCTCAGGTGGTTTCTGCAGGTGTCTGGGGGCCCCACAAGTGTCTGAGGGTCCTTAGGTGGTCCCCATGGGTGTTTGGGGGCCCCACGGATGAGGGTCCTTGGGTGGTTAACGCGGGACTTCTGGGGCTCTATGGTGTCCAGGGGTCCTTGGATTTTCCCCACGGGTGTTTGGAGTCCTTGAGTGGTTCCCACAGGTGTCTGGAGGCCCCATGAGGGTTGGGGGTCCTTGGTTGTTCCCTGTGGGGTCTGGGGCCCTCAGGTGGTCCCCATGGTTGTCCTGGGGCCCTTTGGTGGTCCCTGTGGGTGCCTGGTTGCTCTCGTGTGGTCCCTGAGGTTTCTGAGGACCCTTTAGTGGTCACTGTGGATGTCTGGGTCCCACAGGTGGTCCCCGTTGGTGTCTGGGGGTTCTCAGGGGGTTCTCAGGGGGTTCCCGCGGGTGTCCAGGGGTCCCCTCTGGCCTGCGTTACCAATCCTGTGCCGAAAAAATAAAAAGTGCAATACATTGCTATAAAGACCCTCCTCCCCCCCACCCAATACATAGAGTACAATAATGGGAAAATTACTATTATCCAAATATGGATAATAGTGCATTTGCCCATTTAAAATAAAACATCAACCAGCAGCATAAAGTAAATAAAACATGCACTTTCCTTTGTCCGGGAGCCACACAGGTGTCCAGGGGTCCCCGTGGGTATCCAGAGGCCACCAGGTGGTCCCTGCAGGTGTCTGGGGGCCCCACAGGTGTCCAAGGGTCCTCATGTGGTCTCCACGGGTGTTCAGGGGCCTCCAAGTGGTCCCCGTGTATCTCTTGGAGTCCCACGGGTGTCTGGAGGTTCTCAGGTAGACCCCACAGGTGTCTGGGGGTCCTCTGTTGGTTCCCCTGGGTGTTCAGGGGCCCCATGGGAGTCCAGGGTCCTCGGCTGGTCCCCACGGGTGGTCCCTTTGGGTGTCCGAGGGTCTTCGATTGTTTCCTGAGGGTTTCTGGGGGTCTTCGAGTGGTCCCTATGGGTTTCTGGGGGCCCTCGAGTGGTGCCTGTGGATGCCTGAGGGCCCTCGGGTGGTCCCCATTGGTGTCCAGGGACCCTTGAGTGGTCCCCGCGGTTGGACCTCGTTGTTCCCGGGGGTCCCTGCAGGCCTGCGGTACCAATTCTGTGCCGGAAAAATTAAATACATACATATTAAGACCCCCCCAATACATACTGTACAGTAATGGACAAAATTACTATTATCCAGATATGGATAATAGTGCATTTGCCCATTTAAAATAAAACATCAACAGCAGCATAAAGTAAAAATAACCTGCCAACCTGCCAGGACAAAGGCCGTCCTCATCCTCAACATCGTTCTTGTCCTCCGTTACCAGAAACCATGCAATAAAAAATGTAATCTAATGGCCCCTAACCCATTAATCACCTTAGCAGTTAGTAACCGCTATAGTAATTAAGGGGTAACACACACTCTCCCGCTACCCACCCACCCTACCTGGGGACATCGCCCCCACCCTCCACCCCCGCAACCAATTAAAAGGCACAGTGTTAAAGCATGCCCATATAATATGGGCATATTTTGCCACTATAGCAATAAATGGGGAAGAAAAAAACAGGCCCAAAATCAAATATCCTTTCCCCCTGCACCGGTTGATTAAGTGACCCTGCTTAGCTCTCCCACGCTTACCCCAGTGTCCTCATTCATTGACCTGCCTCACACTGAAGCGCTTGACAGACTTTCTGCAACCAAAATCAAATATATTACATAGAAAAATCAACACATTAGAATTGCCAAGAAACCAATTGATTGGCAAGTTGTTTACCCGTTTAGGGTACAGATAAATACAATGACAGTCAATGCATTTTTTTGGCAAAAGCGTTTTTTCTATTGATTGTTGCTTTTTATTTTTCTGTTTATGGTTTGGCTTAAATTGTTTTTAATTTGGATGCCTTGTTTTTATTTCATTTTCCCATTGTTTAGCGTTTCTATTTCCTTATTTATTTTGTTGGCTACTGATTTTAATTGATGTGTTGCCTAGTGGTTTTATTAATTAATTGACAGTGAGAGGAGATGCGGCAGCAGCGCGGGGAGATGTGCCAGCAGCGGGGGGGAAGGGAGGGGAGGCGGGTAGATGTGCTGGCAGCTAGGGGAGATGCGGCAGCAGCACGGAGAGATGTGCCAGCAGCACGGGGGGGAGGAGGGGGGAGGAAAGATGTGCCGACAGCGGGGGGGGCGGGGGGGGGGGGGGGGGGGGGCGGGGAGATATGCCGGCAGCACGGGGAGATGCGGCAGCAGCGCGGGGAGATATGCCGGCAGCTCCCCGGGCGAAGCCGGGTACAAAAGCTATATATATATATATATGTCAATAAGTGTTCTACTGAGCATGGCCAATGTATACAAATATAAGACAGGGGTGCCCAGTGCTACATCCAATTGACAAAACATATAAAGTAATAAGTATAAAGTTTAAATACTTCAAAAATAATAATATTTACTTGGTTATTTAGTTAAACCACCTTTTAAACCACCGGCTGCTGCCCCACTCCAGTTCACTACCCTTCGGACCACTGGGGCTCCACGAGTCTCTGCTGTCTGGTGGCCATCTTGTGGTTTCTTGCTCCTTGTGTCCACGGCTGTTCTCCCGTTTTCGGGAACCCCTGTTCTTCTGGAGCCTCTGGGTCCAGGTATTTGCTGGTGTCGGCATGTCTTTGGGGAACATTTTGAGCCATCCCAGGGCAATTTTGGCTGAGTTTGGTCGTTTTTAATCAATTTATTGACTTCATTCCGACAGAGCTTGTCTGTCCTGCGACTTGATCATTCCGCATCCAAGCCACACCCATATTACATATTTTGAGGTCACTACTACCTTTTTGGAGATTCCTCTTGATTTACAAACATGTTAAAATAAAAGCTTTAAAGTCACAGATCATATCTTATTCATTTATCAATTGTATTAAGGTGCATACCACTGTTCAATGATGCAAAAAGGACAATGCCATTTGATTTCACAGTAATCCATAAAATAGCGATTGAGAGAGAAACTCTAACAACTGTCTACAAAAAAATATATATATTTTGCAGGTATGCTAAACAAAAGTCTATCATTAATAAAAAGAACAATATGTTGCAGAAAATCAATACATATTCATTTAATAGTACAGGGTGAAGGCATAATCATATCTGAAGACAACAAAATCCTGAAAAAAGTCTCTTCAGTTTGTAAACATTTTCAGGCATTATTTGATATTGTTTTTAAAATAATAAAATGTTATTTGCTATTACTATCTAGCAGTATAGAAAAATAAATCATGTTTACATAAATGATGCAGGGCACTGCGGATTTTTAAGAAAATAAATTTATTCTAGGCACACACAACGTTTCGAGCTGTACAAAGCTCTTTCTCAAGTGACTGGCAAAGAAGACAGCATAAAAGTCCAACATATATAGTCCAAACTTTTATGCTGTCTTCTTTGCCAGTGGCTTGGCGGCTCCCAAACGCGGAAACTCCATTATTGGTTGCGTTGCCCTGGTGCGACATATCCCACACCACACCACAATTGGGGGAAGATAACGGGGTCCCGGCTACATCCTCCCCCCTGTGGATTCCAACCCCCCGCTTGGATAATACCTTAAAACTGGTACAACGTTTATATAATGAAAAATTGCATAACAACGACATTTCTCTCTTCTAAATCAGATTGTACATTTCGCTAAACATCACAATCACTGATTTCACGCGACTGCGGGCCCACTGCTGAGCCTCAAAGTGGGGTGCCCCAAACTGATCATAGGCCATCCTCATGGGAGGTTGCCTGCTCCTTTGGCTTCGCCTTAACTGTTGCTCGGTCACTCCCTGGGGAGAGTGACTATCTTGGTCTTGAATTTCGAGTTCTTCCCTTGAGGGGGTTACAGTCTCTAAATTATCCTGACTTGGTACAAAACACGGGCTCAGTGGGTCCAGTGACGACTTTTCCGGAGCCACCCCCTGGGGTGAATGCTCCCTGCGCCCTTTACCCGTAGCTCCGCCGGGAGATGCGCTCTGTTGAGGGCCCCTTTGAGAGGTTCCCTCTTGTGGATCTTCCTGAACGGTTGAGTTCCCTAGCGTGTCGTCTCCCAATGTCCCCTCCCCATCCAACGAGGATGCAGGCCACTCCAAATCCCCCTCCTCCACTTGGGGAATAGGGAGCAAATGATTTCAGTGCCATGTCTTCACCCGACCTTCCGAGTCCTTAATGCGGTAGACCGGAAGGCCTGGCATTTGTGAGGCTACCTCGTACACTCCCTCCATCGGTCAGCCAATTTATGTTTTTCCAGCACTCCCAGGTTACGGAGGAGTGCTGCGTCGCCTGGTTTAATGTCTCTGTGTTTAACTTTATGATCGTATCGCCGTATTTCCGGCGTTCAGTTTTTCGGTAGATTTCTCAGCTTGCATATAGGCCCGTTGCAGATTCTCTTGCAACCACTGTACATATCGGAAATGAGTAGTATTATGCACCCCATCAGTGGAGACTCTCAACCGTATATCCACCGGCAGTCTTGCTTCTCGCCCAAACATGAGGAAGTATGGGGAGAATCCCGTGGAGTCATGTCGTGTGCAATTATAGGCATGCACTAGTGTTTCCACGTGTCGACTCCATTCAGTCTTTTCACCCCCCCCGTTAATGTGCCTAGCATGTCCAGCAACGTACGGTTGAACCGTTCCGGCAATCCCCTTTGGGGTGGTAGGGGGTAGTTCGGGACTTAGCATGTGCAAGATTTTCAGCAGTTCTTTTATTAAGTTGCTTTCAAAGTCTCATCCTTGATCGGAATGAAGTCGTTGCGGAAACCCGTAATGCATAAAGTACTTTTCCCAGAGCACCTTGGCCACCGTAATGGCTTTCTGATCTTTGGTCGGGAAGGCCTGGGCGTAGCGGGTATAATGATCCGTGATGACCAGCACATTGCCTATGCCGCGGCTGTCAGGTTCAATGCATAGGAAGTACATACACACTAAGTCCATAGGCCCGGTGCTTTTTAAGTGGCCCATTGGGGCGGCCCGGGTGGGCAATGTCTTCCGCTGAATACACGCACACACCATTGACAGTGATGCTCTACTGCTTCTCTCATTTTGGGCCAGAAAAATCGATCTCTCACTATGCCGAAAGTCTTGTCAACCCCCAAATGACCATGTTCATCATGTAGAGCCCTCAGTACCAAGTACTGTAGTCTTTTTGGCAGTACTAGTTCTCTCCTATTCGTGTGGTTATGATACTCTACCACTCTGTACAGTAGATTGTCTCATAGTTCGAACTTGTCGGCTTCCCTCATTAGTATACCTCCTACATCTTCCGGAGCCTATCGGAGGAGCGCCGGGCGATTTTGCCGGATAGCATAGCGGATGGCCCCCGCGACCGGGTCTTGCTTTTGGTAGCATACCATATCTTTCCAGGCTATAATCTTGTCGGGAGTAACGTGCATGCCACTGGGGTCCCGATAAGCCTCCAGGATAGCATTGGATGCACATCCTAGAGAGTCAGCCACCCTTTATTCGGAGAATGCCACTTGATCATTGACTATGGCAGTGGTACAACATAGCGCTCTTATTCCGGGTCCCGGAATTTCTTCCCATTGGTCTTCATCGGGGGTAGTGGCCAGCCCTGGTCACCTAGACAGGGCGTCAGCTCCAATGTTCAAGGGGCCGGGCTTATATTTCAAGGTGAAATTGTAATTGAACAGGGCAGCCAACCAGCGATGGCCGGCCGCGTCGAGTTTGGCTGAGGTCATAATGTAGGTAAGTGGATTGTTGTCGGTCCGCACCTCGAACGACACACCGTACAAGTCATCATGAAGCTTGTCGACAATGGCCCACTTGAGGGCCAAGAACTCCAGTTTGTGCACGGGGTAGTTTTTTTCACTGACGGTAAGGCTGCGGCTGATATAAGCTACTGGCCGTAGTCCCTCTGGGTATTTTTGATGTAACACCGCTCCTAGTCCACTCAGGCTAGCATCTACATGTAATATATATGGTTGTTCGGGGTTTGCATAGACCAACACGGGGCCGCGGTTAAACTCTGTTTTAGGTCCTTGAAGGCATGTTCACACTCTGTCGTCCATTTGTCCCCGAAGGGTTGTCAGGCAGGTGTAGCCTTCCGGACGGTGTCTACCGGATATATTTTGAGGAGGGCGTTGAGGGCTTTGGCTCGTCGGGAAAACCCCTCCACGAACCTGCGATAGTATCCGCAGAACCCCAGGAACGATCGCAACTCCCCCACGTTGTCACGTCAGGGCCAATTGACGACGGCTTCTATTTTGGCTGGGTCTGTAGCGATTCCCTCAGCGGACACTATATGTCCCACGTAAGTCACCGACGTCCGGCAGAACCGACATTTATCTAAGGAAAGCTTGAGTCCTTCTTGAGCTAATCGGTCAAGTACCTTCAGGAGTAGAGCCTCGTGTTCCTCCAGGGTCTTCCCAAAAACTATGATGTCATCCAAATACACAAGGCATTCTCGGGGGTTCAGGTCCCCTAAAGATTTCTCCATTAGCCGCTGAAAGGTAGCAGGGGCACCACATATGCCTTGGGGCATACGGGTGAATTGGTAGAACCCCAATGGGCAAATGAATGCCGTTTTCTCTTGGTCTTCATGACTCCTAGGCACCTGGTAGTACCCGGACCGGAAGTCCAGTACACTGAACCATTTGTTTCCATGTAGAGCGTCCAAGATTTCTTCTATGCGGAGAAGATTGTACTGGTCTGGTACGGTTCTATTGTTGAGGGTCCTGTAGTCTACACATAACCTCACCATCCCATTCTTCTTTTGCACTACCACGATGGGCAAGGTGTAAGGGCTTCGGGATTCTGTGACGATTCCGGCTTCCATCTCATGGAGGGCCGCTCGTACATCTTCCATGTCCCTAGGAGCGAGCCGACTGGAACGTTCCCTGAAGGGCTTGGTATCAGTCATCCGAATGGTGTGTTGGGCGTGTCGGCTACACCCCACATCCATCTCCCCGGTAGAGAATACTGGTCGTCTCTCTTCCAGCTGTAATCGCAACCGCTCCTTGCAAGTATCCGACAGCCCGGACGAGCCAAAGTCGAAGTCTAATGGCGATCCGGGATCATCCACTCGGGCAGCTTTTACTTGTACGGCCTCATCCACCGAGCTGACGGGGTAAATCCTCCCTATCCCCTGTCCCGCGTCGATGGCCATGGGGAATGGCGAAGGATTTTGTACCATAACATAAATTCGCCGGGGAATGGCGGTCGGCCAATCCCGAAATTCCAGTACTTGCCGATATCCTCGGCGGATATCTTCTTCGGGCGTGCTTTCTAGAGAAAAGAGCCGCTCCTCGCCTACTCGTTCAGCATATGCACACAAGGCGGGGACCCTTTGCGTTTCTCCCGGTAAGAGCCGAGTCAGCCCTGCCCGGCTGCAGAACAGCAGTCCGTGGCCAACCGCGGGGGCCGGAGGGGAATCTGGATCCACTTGAACAAGTTGTAGCTGTATGTGAGGTCCTCCAGCAGAAGCGGGAAGAATGGCGGAGCACAGCTGAAGAACAAAGCAGGGTATAGACGTGGGTGGTGACTACAAAAGATTTATTGAAACAGACAGGTGTACAGTAGCTGGTGGATCCTCTGACGCGTTTCAGTTTCAGGCCTTTGTTAAAGAGTGATCCATCAGCATGGGGAAGACATAGATATAGGCAGAGTTAACACAGAACACCTGCACCAGATAGAAATCAGGTGAGGTGGGTAATTCTCCTAATACCCATGTACTGGGAACATAAAAACCGTTTAAAAACAGTGCCAGCAATACATCATATATCCATTGATACCATAGGTATAGCAATTGAACAGCAATATACGTCCTTGTACAGTTGACATGAATAAACATGAATAATATCAACAATGTGTATACAGGTGATGATTGCTTGGCAAAACAATAAAATACAAAATAAAATAAACAGCAGTCTGTTATAAGACAATAAGATTCAATGTATTATGTATTAAATATAGAGATTTCTGTTCAAAAAAATAATGATAGATGAAAAAGGACAGCAGGATAACAACATTATGTGTGAATATTTATACATAGTAGATAGATATCTGAACAGTATCAAGGATGGGGAACG
>WSYH01015056.1:0-11218 GCA_036426205.1 Ascaphus truei
GCGTGCTGCGCTGATCCCGCAGTAATGGCCGCGTGCTGCGCTGATCCCGCAGTAATGGCCGCTTGCTTGTTACTGTAAGATAGGGCTCAGAAACATCACATGTTATATCTAAATGGGAAGAGTTGCCCAGTCCCCATGTCTGGGAAACCGTCTGCTTTGGGGATATTTTTATGTTGTCGTCATCTTGGAGAAACCTTTTAGTGTCGATGTATAATTAAACATCCAGGTCCCACCCTGCAACCTTATAAATATGTGTCCTCATAAACACGAGCCTTGTTTTCGCAGCATGTCTGGCAGAAAACGATTAACGCGCAGGGCAGTTATTACAGCGGTTTGATTTATAACCTAATGTGTTTGCAGCATCCACCCCGTATGTGATAAGACGCTTTGAGTTCCTGGAAATAACTGCTACGCTGAGTCACGTGGACTTCCACGAATCCTGTGAGAGAGCCACTTATCTCAGTCACTGAGATTTAGGGTCTGCGTGTGACATGTTACTTGTGTGTGACTGGCGTAACATGAACTCCCTCACAATGTAAGATTGGAACATTCTAGAAAGCGGTCCTGATTCATTGAGGTCAGGTTTAATATCTCTGTCTGAGAACCCCAAAAGTATCCAAAATGTGAGCTTTGTAGACAGGACTGACTCGTAATTTGGATGAAGTGTAAGACATTATACTTGGACCTCCCGTATTTGGACTTCTTGACATATCATGCAGCCTGTATGATCCTGGTTATGAGAGGTTAAGGACTAGCATCGGTCAAACAGCTGAGATGCAATAACAGCAGAGTCAAGAATAACTGATAACCACTATGTACCATACTGTGTGTCCCACCAGCGAACATTAAGTGGGGTTTCGGCACAAATGGTGGGGTGGTATAGATTGTGTAGGCTTTCAGTCCTGGAAAACTGAAGATAGATCACAGTGCGTATATCCTGCCCACAATAATGCCATGTGATGGGGAATCTCGTGACTGTGGTCACCTCTGTCAGGCTGGGTACAGACCGTTTTTAGACTCTCAGAAGACCAATAGGGCTTCCAGGTCTATGTTGATGGTTCTGATACTGGGAGGGTGAACACTTCCATACAGGCTACTATACAGTATGCCCTATGGGCTTCTGAAATAGGAGAAAAGGTTCAAATCACATGTACGATTCTTTTTCAGCCCAAAGAGCAGAACTAGACACTGTAAGAGATGTGTTTTAACACTTCCCTGAGGGTTCGTTCATTGGCTATTTATTCACACAATGCCTTTGCAGCTAACAGAATATATGCCCTTACAATGGCACCACTGTGGCTTGTGTGATGCTGCAGGTAATCCTCTAATACACACTAAGGTACTAACAACAATTTCGCAGAAGTGACAAACGACCCCCCATAGAGTAGCCATCATCAAGGTCAAAGTCCACAAGAAGTCTGAATCATGTCCACATGCAGGAAATAATAAGATAACGTACCAACTAGCCAAGGAAGCAACCGGGGGGGGGGGGGGTGAGAGAAATGGAGGTACACAGATAGTGACCTGGAAGATTGGGGATCGCATGACTTTTATCATGAACATGCCCAAGAATATGATGCGAGTGCACCCACAAAAGGAACACAACCAGTTCTACACAAGGAGCAAGCAAAGAATGGGGAACTCAAACTGATTGTTACCCTCACACAGGAGGGCAGTGTAGAAACACAGGACTCTTATCTTAAGAATGGCATTATATAACTTTAGGTTACACTTTGTGCCACCGTGAGAACTGATAAAGGCGATTGTGAAGGAAAATCGGCCATGTGGTGATAGACCTAACTTTGCAAGTGATAGTAAGGCCTCGGACACGCTTACCGCTGGCGTGCTGAGGCGCGCTGAGGCTCAGGGAAAGCGGGTGCTTTCCCTGGCCTTGCGGTTGCTTACCGCACGCGCTCTCAGCAGCCGTCAGGGGGCGGTCCGGGGGCGGGCCAGTGACGTCACGGAGCTGGTTCGCCCTCATTGGGCGAACCGCTCACGTGACCGGCCTGTCTCGCCGGCAAGCGGGGGAATTTTAAATTCCCCTAAGACCTGCGCTTCCGAAAGCGCGCGGTAGCGCAGGTGAGCCCCTACTAAAGCCACTCTAATTGCGGCTGTAGGGGCTCAGTGCAGAGCGGGAGCGCGCGTCATCACGCTTCCGCCAGCAAGCGCCAAACATGGCCAAGGCCTAACACATGACGCGCACAGTGCCTAATGTTGTACAAGAATGCCTAAGTGCTCATCTCAACCCCCTGTCTGGTCAAAGGCCAACACTAGCCCGAGTCCCTATAGATAAGGGTCCCTATAGATAAGGGTCCCTATAGATAAGGGTCCCTATAGATAAGGGTCCTTATAGATAATGGTCCCTATAGATAAGGGATCCTGGTGCTGGTGCAACCCACAAATACATTTTGTAGGAGCATTTCCATTGGACAAAAGAAGAATACAATATCTGCCCGTAATATTAAATGTTCTCTACAAGTGGGTAGAGACCCTACCAGTCAGAAAAGATCACGCTCATATCACAGCTAAGGCCATATGGGAACATGTGTTTTCTAGATGGGGACTCCCAAAGGGGATCGAAAATAACAACTTATACCTCCAAAATAAGAAATCACACCCACAAAGAGACATTGAGAGCTTGCCATCGAATTTGACAGTCACTGGTTGCAAAAGTTACCGGCACACTTACCAGCATTCTTCTGGTCATTATAGGAACTCTACGTAAAACCACAAGGTTAAACCCTTAGCAGCGTATGACAGGACAAGAGATTTTGTTGCATTTTCTCCCTGTACACCATTTTTCAGGATGCCATAAAGGCCAATGTTTCCTCTCTCAAATATTGGAACAACTGACAAACTATCTTCACTTTGCAGCCAGGAATATGCCCCCTCTGGAGATAAAGAAACGCGCCCCTCCAGAGTAAATCCAGTGATGGTGAAAAATCTTGGGAAAACCTCACTCTGGGAAGCTAATCGGGAAAGGACCATTCTTAGTCATTCAAAAATTAGGAGAACTAGCTATCTCAGTCTTGTATAGCGCATACACAGAGTGAACCCGGCTCCTATGCGCTTTTTTTAAAACTCCAAAGGTGGAACGAAGAATCAATCATGGTTCAGGAAGGTGATTTCGAAGAGGCGAGTCTTGAGCCATTTTCTGAAAGTAGAATAGTCTTTGATGTTTCTGATGGATATGGGGAGTGCGTTCCATCCCCTTGCGCCTGGTACCGATGGTGCATCTAAATCTGGGCACTTTTAGAAGTTGAAGGTTTTGGGATCGTAGATTCAAGGTGGGTCCGTGGAACTTACATTTTGTCTGACGGTAGAGGGCTCCTGTGTCATGGATCACCCAGTGTTCCATAGTGAGGAGTTTAAACGCTGCTCTTTGCTTTGTGGGCAACCAGTGAAGTTTTCTAATTTGACGGGTGATGTGGTAGCACTTGCTGGTGCCACCGATAAGTCTGGCGGTGGAGTTCTAGAGATCCAAGATTAAAGAGAAGGTCCTAAGAGAAAAATAAGAGAGAATCGAAGGACTGATTGTACAACTGATCTTTTTACAGGTCCTACAGGAACCAGGAGTGAGGACATTGTACACTGTGCACTTGGAAAAGACGACGATGCAAATATAAAAACCATATCAACATTAGTTTCACATGGGTTCAATGGGAAGGTAAACAAGGTCTTCTGTGTCTGGATAAATGACTCTAATGAGACAGTCAGTGGGGATTACATGTGTAAGAAACAGGTCTGAGACTAATATAGTATGTAGAATGGCTGTAAACAACCTTTCAAAGTACCAATTCATGATGTTCGGATCGGGGAAGAATGAAAATGGTGATGATAAGCTTATGAAAACCTCAGGTTGGATACATAGGGAAATAAAATGGATAATGGTGCACAGCCAAAGAGTGGGTCAGGTGAAGAATACAAAATAATGTTATTAGAACAAGCATAAAAACGGAGATGTAGAAACCTCCATTTTGTGTGCTTGTTCTAATTAAATATTTTTTTATTCGTCACTTGACCCACTGTCTTTGGCTGTGCACCATTATCCGTTTGTTGTTGTTGTTATATCTGGACCACATCATTGGCTGCACGCCTATTGAAGAGACAGAGGACCGAGACGTGTAATAGTGAGTACTTTCATTTATTGTGTCTCATTCTCTTTATAGTCCTGCGATTATTCCAATGAGGCCTCGAGGGGTGGGTTTTACGCACACTCGCTCATGCTTTCCGGCAAACATTGTTTTGCATTAGGGACTTTATTATTTGAGACTCCTCACTCAACAATGATAGTTATTAGTCTCATGTTCTGTGTCTCTGTCCATGCGTGATTTGGAATAGTGTATATACACATATGATCCAGTGCCTGAGCACTTGTACCATGTTCTTTTCTCAATGGATACATAGGAACAATACTAATATGACAACCTTAAAATGAGCAGGAGTCTCTGCCTGGTTTAAACTGCAAGATTCTCCCTATAATGACCTAGTAGGGAGGGTGAAGTAGTATTATAATGGCACCATTGCAGTGATGAATATAAAACACCCAACTCACCCCAATAAAACCAATAACCCTTTGCTGGTAATCCCCATTGAGAGAGAGTAAGGTAACTCACATGTGTCTGTTTGCTGCTAATCCCCATTGAGAGAGAGTAAGGTAACTCACATGTGTCTGTTTGCTGCTAATCCCCATTGAGAGAGAGTAAGGTAACTCACATGTGTTTGCTGCTAATCCCCACTGAGAGAGAGTAAGGTAACTCACATGTGTTTGTTTGCTGCTAATCCCCACTGAGAGAGAGTAAGGTAACTCACATGTGTTTGCTGCTAATCCCCACTGAGAGAGAGTAAGGTAACTCACATGTGTTTGTTTGCTGCTAATCCCCATTGAGAGAGAGTAAGGTAACTCACATGTGTGTGTTTGCTGCTAATCCCCACTGAGAGAGAGTAAGGTAACTCACATGTGTTGGCTGCTAATCCCCACTGAGAGAGAGTAAGGTAACTCACATGTGTTTGCTGCTAATCCCCACTGAGAGAGAGTAAGGTAACTCACATGTGTTTGCTGCTAATCCCCACCCAGTCACCATAATGGATTCTGAATCCAAACATGCTCTTTGAGGCCCCATCCGGATTACATTTGATTTGACCACTAGGACAGGAAGAGATGTCCAGTCTACAGTAAGGGGATAACTTGGGTCTTTTAGCCAAATGATTAAATAGTCTCATTCAAATATAATAATTGTTCGGGCTATACCAGGGCATTTGTAAAGTCTATGCAAAGGTGTTTCCAGGAGGTGAATAGAAATGATACTAGGATTAGGTGTTATGAATATTAGACCATTAGTAGAGGCCTAGTAAAAACCATGCTGGTAGAAGTAGGTACTGGATTGTGAGTGACCAGTGAGACCATTTCACAGGCTGCTACTTCAGAATGGAATTTTTATAGAACTGTAATAGAAAACATACACGCCCAGATACACGCCCAGATACGCGCCCAGATACGCGCTCAGATACACGCCCAGGTACACGCGCAGATACACGCCCAGATACGCGCGCAGATACGCGCCCAGATACGCGCTCAGATACACGCGCAGATACACGCGCCGATACGTGCCCAGATACGCGCCCAGGTACACGCGCAGATACGCGCCCAGATACGCGCTCAGGTACGCGCGCAGATACGCGCTCAGGTACACGCGCAGGTACGCGCCCAGGTACGCGCCCAGGTGCGCGCCCAGGTGCGCGCCCAGGTACGCGCCCAGGTACGCGCTCAGATACGCGCCCAGATACACGCCCAGATACACGCGCAGATACACGCCCAGATACGCGCTCAGATACACGCGCAGATATACGCCCAGGTACACGCCCAGGTACACGCCCAGGTACACGCCCAGGTACACGCCCAGGTACACGCCCAGATACACGCTCAGATACACGCCCAGATACACGCCCAGGTACACGCCCAGGTACACGCTCAGGTACGCGCCCAGATACGCGCGCAGATACGCGCCCAGATACGCGCCCAGATATGCGCCCAGATACACGTGCATATACACGCCCAGATACACGCTCAGATACACGCCCAGATACACGCGCAGATACACGCCCAGATACACGCGCAGATACGCGCCCAGATACGCGCGCAGATACACGCGCAGATACACGCGCAGGTACACGCGCAGGTACACGCGCAGATACACGCGCAGATACACGCTCAGACCTAACTGAGTCTGCAGATCTGGCCCTGAGAGATTGGTTCAAATGTCAAACGTAAGTAGTCAATTCAAATATGGTGCTAAAGTTTCTTTGTGGGAAAATATATTCGGGTACAGCCCTACAATGGACATATATCCTTTGGTACATATGTATGTACGGTATGTATGTATATCTTTATATATATATATATATAGTATCGTCCATATACACAGCGCGTCACAGCTGTAATACACGGGACATAATAATATGACACATAGTGGGAATAAGTGCTTCAGACATGACAGTAACTTTAGGAAAAGGAGTCCCTGCCCCGAAGAGCTTACAATCTAAGTGGTAAGTAGGGAGAACTTACAGAGACAGTAGGAGGGTGGGTAAGTGCGTCTGTAAGGGGCCACGGTCAGTGCAACAGAGATGTAAAGTATCAGCCACAGTGCTACTCATAGGCTTTGTTACAGAGGTGGGTCGAGAGGGTGCTAGTCGGATATTGAGGGGAAGGGCATTCCAGGGGTGTGGGGCAGTCAGTGTGAGAGGTTTAAGGCGGGAGAGGGCTTTAGATACAAAGGGGGTAGAGAGAAGACATCCTTGAGCAGAACGCAAGAGTCTGGATGGTGCATAGCGAGAAATTAGGGCTGAGATGTAAGGAGGGGCAGAAGAGTGTAAAGCTTTAAAAGTGAGGAGAAGAATGGAGTGTGAGATGCGGGATTTGATCGGAAGCCAGGAGAGGGATTTCATGAGGGGAGGCGCTGAGACAGATCTAGGAAAGAGTAGAGTGATTCTGGAAGCAGCGTTTAGGATAGATTGTAGGGGAGACAGGTGAGAGGCAGGAAGGCCGGACAGCAGGAGGTTACAGTAATCAAGACGGGAGAGAATGAGGGCCTGAGTCAGAGTTTTAGCCGTAGAGCGACAGAGGAAAGGGCGTATCTTTGCATTGTTATGGAAGCAAAAAATACAGGCTTTAGCTACATTGTGAATGGTCACTGAGTATATTATTACACCCAGTAATTGTTACTGACCAAATCGCAAATCTTAACGTGTTACTGTACTAATGATATGTACTAGATGCTTGGGTGTTTCTCCTGTTAAACGGAAACCCTGACATTTAGAGCTCAGAGAAGATTATGTAAATATGTAGCAGTTCGCTAATGCAATAAAAATGTGTGTACAATACGTGGGCGTGACACCAGTGTGTACCAGTGTGTACGGCGTGTTCACAGGTAGTCTCCGCCCATGAAGATGAAGCCGTGCGGGTGATTGATTGTCCTGAAGCATTTGACCCTTTAAGGATTAGGGTGAAACAGGGGTGGGGGGGTCGGGTGTAAGATCTTATCCATTGAGCCCCAGGATTTGTACATTTGAACATATTATGAAATCTGTGTTACTGTGTTAGGGTTAATGCCTGGAGGCTGAGAAAGCGCTTATAATCAGCTGTCCCAGAGTGACCAAGAAGCAGCAGTGGTCAAACAGCTAAGATGCAAGAATAACTGTTAACCAGTATGGTCAAGATACTGACCTACTGACCAACTAGATGCCCTCTAAGGAAGAGAAAGGCGTGCAGTAATTTGTGTGTGTGCGTTTAATAAAAACTCGCAGGAGATTCACGGATTTAGAGAGCAGACACGCAAATCTCCACCGGAATGTAATTACAGCCGCGGTGGGAGGATGAGGGAGAGAGAGGGGGAGAGAGAGGGGGGAAGAGGGGGGTTGGAGTGAGAGAGAGAGGGGGGCACAGAGAGACCCCACAACCTACTGCTAGAGCTACAGCCCAGAATAGCAGAGGTTGTGGGTAGCTTCGATGTCACCACAATATAGTTCTTATGGAGATTCTTTTAGGAAATGTGGGATGGGACGTATTTAAATATACTTTGCATATCTCATTAGCATATCTCCCAGGTACCTCAGGTGTGCTTCTTTTTGAGCCCATGTGTCTCACGCTTTGTTATTTGGAGGGAGGGGGGGGGTGTAACCCCTCCGTTTTCAGATTCTGGTGCATGGGTTGGATTTTGACAGTTTTGTCCATTTCCATTAGAGAGATTTCCAAAAAAGAGGAAAATCCCGCACACCTTTCTGCTGCAATATCACCCATTCCTCTAACCAGGGGCCTCAAGACCTCCCAACAGGTCAGGATATCCCTGCTTCAGCACAGTCTGGGCTATCTTTAAAACCTGAGCTGTTGGTGTTTCTTGAGGACTGGGGTTGAGCCGACCGGCTGTAACCCAAGATAATAATGAAACAAGGAAGAGCCCGGTGTCGCTCAGCCCAGAACGTTAACACCACGCTGGTTACTAGAGAGGAAATGACTTCCTGGTGCATCATTGTCCTTTGCAGAAACACTGTTACTGGATTAACGTTCTATTAAGTTAGGTTAAGGTGACAAGAAGCTTTGAGCCTCTGCGCCTGTGTGTGACTTCTCTGTGAGCGACCTGGACTAGAAGGGAAAAGTGAATACACAACGCAGAACTGCACAACTGTCTATGAACATTTCCCATTAGCGGATATATGGAATATTCTGAGCCAGCTTTTATGAAATCAACAGTAAAAAATATACTCTCCATCATATAAACAGCAAAGAGATTAATCTTGGGATTCTGCAGATATATTGTTCCTCGAAGTCAGAGACGGATGAAGCTTTCTGCATTCAGCGCTAGAATCTGATATTCTTCTACCTGAAATGTTTATGGGGCGTACATTTGATAATAGGCTCTGAATGTCATTTTCTAAAGGATTCTGTAGTTTAAGCAAAATGCATAAAAAGTGAGAAATATGACTTGTTGGAAGATAAAAGGATCCCCGCGCCTCGCATTAGTCGCAGGAAGTGCTCAGCTGATCACACTTTACATTTGGAGACGAGCTTGTTACTCTTACTGCGAGCTTTATCCAGAGACCTCGTCGGGAGAACAAAGAGTTTTATGAGTTAGAAATTAAACCCTCCCAGCAATATATCATGTATTATACAGAGCTGAACATATTATTATTATTTATTCATATATAGCAGTAAGCGTGTATTCAGTGCCGTGCAGGATGAAATACGTACTGTATGTTGAATGTAAAAGTAAAAGCACTTAGCTATGTAACACCTGATATGCCTTATTTTTCTGGGTGGTCCATATTGTACGATATGTTCAATGCGTTACCACATGTATTCCCAGCAGTCTGTATAGTAATGGTATGGCAATATAAATTAACCCTTTAAGAGCCACAGTACTGCACTCTGCTCTGGCACTGACATTATTACACAGGAGCCTATGAGGCAGATACGTCAGCCTCTCACCTTATCCTGTCACTCCTGGGGTCTCCTACACCACATGTGAGAGTCATGTGGTCACTTTGAGTAATGAGGACTTCCCCTCGTCCAGCTCATCACTCACTGCTTCTCCTCACAGATAATACCAAACAGTACTGTATATCCTCTCTCCTGTGAAACGCTGGAGGAGAACTAGCTGCTGCAGGCTCTGTCACTGTCATACACTGCTCTGTCACTGTCATACACTGCTCTGTCATACGCTGCTCTGTCACTGTCATACACTGCTCTGTCATACACTGCTCTGTCATACGGTGCACTGTCACTGTCATACACTGCTCTGTCATACACTGATCTGTCACTGTCACACACTGTTCTATCACTGTCATACACTGCTCTGTCATATACACTGCTCTGTCCCTGTCATACACTGCTCTGTCATATACGCTGCTCTGTCACACACTGCTCTGTCACTGTCATACACTGCTCTGTCATACGCTGCTCTGTCCCTGTCATACACAGCTCTGTCATACGCTGCTCTGTCCCTGTCATACACTGATCTGTCACTGTCACACACTGCTCTGTCATACGCTGCTCTGTCACTGTCACACATTGCTCTGTAACTGTCATACACTGCTCTGTCATATACTGATCTGTCACTGTCACACACTGCTCTGTCATACGCTGCTCTGTCACTGTCATACGCTGCTCTGTCAATGTCATACGCTGCTCTGTCAATGTCATACGCTGCTCTGTCACTGTCATACGCTGCTCTGTCACTGTCATACGCTGCTCTGTCACTGTCATACGCTGCTCTGTCACTGTCATACGCTGCTCTGTCACTGTCATACGCTGCTCTGTCACTGTCATATGCTGCTCTGTCACTGTCATACACTGCTCTGTCATACGCTGCTCTGTCACTGTCATATGCTGCTCTGTCATACGCTGCTCCGTCACTGTCATACACTGCTCTGTCACTGTCATACACTGCTCTATCATACGCTGCTCTCTCACTGTCACACACTGCTCTGTCACTGTCATACACTGCTCTGTAATTCACTGCTCTGTCACTGTCATATGCTGCACTGTCACTGTCATACACTGCTCTGTCATGCGCTGTCACTGTCAGACACTGCTCTGTCATACGCTGCTCTATCACTGTCATACGCTGCTCTGTCACTGTCACACACTGCTGTCATACGCTGCTCTGTCACTGTCATATGCTGCTCTGTCACTGTCACACACTGCTCTGTCATACGCTGCTCTGTCACTGTCATACACTGCTCTGTCACACACTGCTCTGTCACTGTCACACACTGCTGTCATACGCTGCTCTGTCACTGTCACACACTGCTCTGTCATACGCTGCTCTGTCACTGTCATACACTGCTCTGTCACTGTCACATACTGCTCGGTCATACGCTGCTCTGTCACTGTCATATGCTGCTCTGTCACACACTGCTCTGTCACTGTCACAAGCTGCTCTGTCACTGTCACACGCTGCTCTATCACTGTCATTCACTGTCACACACTGCTCTGTCACTGTCACATGCTGCTCTTTCACTGTCATATGCTGCACTGTCACTGTCACACCCTGCTCTGGCACTGTCACCCGCTGCTTTGTCACTGTCACACACTGCTCTGTCACTGTCACCCACTGCTCTGTCACTGTCATCCACTGCTCTGTCACTGTCACCCACTGCTCTGTCACTGTCACCCACTGCTCTGTCACTGTCACATGCTGCTCTGTCACTGTCACATGCTGCT
>WSYH01015058.1:0-14768 GCA_036426205.1 Ascaphus truei
AAATCATTAGTTAATCATGAGGAGTTTAAAATTGAAGAATTTATAAATTGCAATACCACCCATGTGGTTTACTTGATTGAATGTTCCTGCAATATCCAATAAATTGGTCGCATTAAAGGTGTTTGAAAGTGCGCATCCAGGAACACATTAGGAATATTAAAAATGGTTATGATAAGCACAGTTTGTCTTGGCATTTCTCTGTACACCATAAAAAAGACCCATCTTCCCTTAGATTTAAGAGTATACACACTGTCCACTTAGGGAGGAGAGGTGGTGAAAGAATTAAGAATCTCTCTATCCAAGAAACATTCTGGATTTACAATTTAGAATCCCACACCCCTAAAGGGTTACAGTAAATGAGGATGTGGATATATGGTCCCTGTATTGATTCTGTCATTTAAATCATTAATGTCTGCTTCGGAACTAATTCTTGTTTCTTTCTTTTAGTATTGTGTTTTATGCAGCTTTTTAAAGTATATAAACATATTTTATTTATGTTTTTTTTTTGTTGTTTATTAGTGCCAGCTCTGATTTGCGGAACGGTAAGCTGCATATAGCACATGGGTGACGTAGTAGAGTTCGTGTGATACTGTGCAACGAACTAAAGTTGTTGTTGTTGTATGCCAATCAATGGTTTTGAATGGTATAAACTCTGATACAGATTCATGTGTTTTATTCCCTGACAGAAGTAGGCCTGTTGAGCTACGAAACGCCGCGTAGGAGATACCATCAACCTATATACTTTTATTATTCATATTCACAGTTGTATTTCATGTGAATTGTGTGTCGAAGCGCCTGGGGCTGAGCACACCGGAGTTGATATTCCCTTACTGCTCGATAAGGGGTGCCGCAACATGTTGCACGTGCCCATCTGTGGGTTTGCCAGTCGAGGCTGTAATCATTACTGGCGAGACGAGACGGTGTTACTCAAAGCAGAGCGGGCGCTCTGACGTCACAGAAGGGCCCACGGGACCACGCCGTCACGCTGCCTGACTGATCGGAAACACAGTGAGGTCTGCAGAGGAACCTGTGTACTACTTGCGAGCAAAGGAGAACCACTCCCCAGGATCCACTAAGCGTATTGACGCTATTTACAGGACATTGAGACTGTGGCAGAGTCATCAATTATCTGGCATTTCACCTACCTGTAGGTGGAAAGGAGAGTGAAGCTCTGGTGGTTCCTTGTTGCAGACGCTGGTAACTGCCACTCTGTGGCTCTATGCTTGATTAATCTACCTTGATGTATGCATAACCTTGAAACACCTTATATATAAACATAGTTTATTAAATTTTTCACGATGAGTGTTGTGCGCTTTGTTTGTTTTTTTGTTACTAGATTCTAGGATCTTGGGCTACCCTTTACACAGCAGCAAACGCTCATCTACATTGGTATATATTTATTTACCTTTTCCACATGGTGGGGTGTGTTATTTTGATTTAAATTGACATCACAATTAACACTTTCTGAAGGAAACCTAAAAGTCTGAAAAGTACAAATCAGAGACTAAGGTGGTCATTTACTAAGGTGGTCATAACGTCACTAAATCCAAGATGGCCAGCGCCACATGGTATTTCAGCCAATCAGAGTGTGGAATTGTTTCCCGCGATCTGATTGGCTGAAATACCATGTGACGCCGGCTTCGTGACATCATCTTAAAGGCAAATGAAGCACAGCCATTCTGATTGGCTGGCATCATTCCCTTTAAGTGACGTCATGTAAAAAAAAAACAATTAAAGTCGGAACATGGTTTGAACAGCCAATCAGGTGGCTGTTAGCCATTTTGAAGCTAAATGTGACGTCACAAGCCCTATTTAAGGCCGTGACGCCTCATTTGAGCACAAGAAGACGACGAGACAACATCGGTTGGGATTTACCATGGGGTTTTTTGGATTGACAGATGAAGAAAGAAGATAAAGAAGATCAAGAAATGGTGACAGATGAAGATAGAAGAAGGTGATTAAAGAAAGAAAAAAGAAGATTTGGTTTTCTGATCCGGATCTTCATGGGGGATGGCATCGGATGCTGTTGGAGGCCTTCAAGGTACGTGAGCTTCCTGTTACCCCGGGAGTCGAAGGGCCACCGCTTCTAATGGTAAGTAATATATTGAATGTTTGTAAATGTCTCTTTTTACAGGTGTCTTCATTGGATGTGTTTTTTGATTTTTTGGGGGAGGCACATTGACTGATAATATATTAATCTGTGCCACTTTAAGGTACAGATTAATACATTATTATGACAATATTTGGGGGCATTTGTGGCTTGGTATTGCTGTTGGGGTTTTTAATGTCATTTGTGGCTGTCATTGTTTGTTTTTTTCCTGCTTAATGTAATAAAATGTTTGCGATTGGTGTTCGCTTGTAGTTAATGTTGTATTATGTTAGCGAATGTGTTTTATGGTTATTTCAGAGATTGTTTGAATGTATTTCTTTGTCTTTTAATGGTTACATTCATTAATGTTGTTGTAATTCATTGGTTTGATTGGTTAGTGTTACAATTCATTTTGAGTTGGTTTAGGAATGAATTGGTTTCATTGGTTAATGGTTTAATTAATTAATAATTAATAACATAATTAATTGTTGATGTTGTTACTGCTTGTATTGATTGGATTAGCTGGCTACTGTTTTTATTGAGTTTATTTAGGTATGCTAATGCAGTGTTTAATAATTGCAAATAATCTATTATCCATATCTGGATAATAGTAATTTTTCACATTATTGTTCTGTATGTGTTGGGCGGAGAGGGGGGTTGTGTATTGATGTTTATTAAATCTTTTTTTAATATACATTTGATTAATAGTTTACATGAGCAGGGGGTCTCCGGAGCTGAACAGCATTGGTTTCAGGTCCGAGGACCCCTAATTTAGGAGATACAGGCCCCGTTATGGGGTGCCGGTATCCCCTGCACTTTCAAGCTTCCGCGTCACGTGACCGGGACATTGAAATTCTACAGAGGATACCGGCACTCCATAACGGGGCCTGTATCTCCTGAAGTATCAAATGTATTTATTTAGTGTACGATCGCCTGTAACATGGCAAATCTCCATGCAAATGTTACATGCAGCTTTTTTTTCTATCAGCTAGCGAACGTGAAGTTTAAGAACGCTAGCAGGGGGGAAAAAAGCAACCTGTACGCTGTGGGTGTTTTGAGCAGTTACGTTAAAAAATGAGCTCTAGGCCTTAGTGAATTGCGTCCCTGGCCTCACTTTTTAACGGACGTGCTTTTTTTGAACATCAGAACACAAAGCCATTGAGCTTAGTACATAGCCCCCTAAGTTCCAGAGTTCCAGTTATAGTTGTTCAAGTTACAGTTACAGTGACGAAGCTTCAACTCCCAGCGGAACACCTGTGAGGCGTAAAACAGAGGATCTTACCTTGTGGAAACAGAGAGGAGGAGATGGGGAGGCTCCAGCGAAAGATGGCGACGGAGACATGAGGCGGCCCTGATGTGTGACACGCAGGACCAGGAAGTAAGGACACGGCAGGTGAATTGGGTGCGAACACGTCCCTCCTCGGCGAGAACCTGAGCCGGAATGACGAGTACCGGAAACACGTCAGCAGGTCATGGCGGAAATCTCGCGAGACTGAGCGCCATCTCGGAGGGGGCAACCGAGAATAATTACTAGATCACGCGAGAACTCGGCAGAGAATCAAAGAGATGAGAGAGTCAGGCCAGCTCACGATCGGGGGCAGCAGGAAACGGCAGCGGGAGCTGGAAGGGAAGGGAGGAGGGGGTCAAGACCATTATTGAACCAGTAACGGGCCAGCAGCAGACCAGCAACGGGCCAGGAGAGTGTTACGCCAGTGCTGCACGCAGACCAGACCCGTCCCCTGTGCTGAGGTGGGACGTAGGGATACACGCACCCGCAGCAAAGGGAGCGCATCTGGAGTGTGGTGTTAGTGTTGCCAGGCCAGGTATAGTAAGGAAGATAATACTTGCCGGTACCGGTAGTAGAGGAAGAGTAGTTATTGCCATTGCCAAGGTCAGGGATTGGAGAGTTGCGGAAGGTCGAAGGTATAAGCCTTGTATCAGGGATGCCAGAAGTCATGAAGTCCAAGTAGAGCCGAAGTCGAGAGCCAGAGGGGGTAGTCGTCCAATCCGCGTCAATACCTGAGGAGTCACTGAGAGAGTAGTCAAATGCTTCCATACAGAACTATGTCGAGCGACGAGCAGGCATAATAAGGCTGGGCAGGCCAATGGGAAAAGGGGGCAGGCCTGGAGGACTGCAAGGAGTCCTCCCTGGTAGGAGGGAGGTGTTACAGCCCAGCTGAGTGTAGTAATTGATTTGCATGGAACTGTGTGATGCTTGGGGGCGATGCCTTACTGCAGGAGCAGTGGTTAAAGTGCTTTGTTAGGCGTGTGCTCTGTAAGCTGGGAATGCATGCACATAACGTCTGGGGCTGGCGTGTGTGTGTGCGTGGATTCGGTGACTGACGCGCGTATGCGCATGGGGTCAGTGACAGACGCACGTGTGCGCATAGAGTGCGGAGCCGGAGACACGCGCAGAGGCTGCGGTTCAACAGGCACCTCTTCGGTTGGTGCAATCCTGTGATAGTGAGGAGCCAGAATGCCAGTGACAGACAACGGGGTTATGTGGGAATTGCGCTGCAGGCGCTTGGATGCCTAAGTTCCGACGGGAGGTGAGTAATGGTCATGCTGACGGCGCTGAGACACCAGATCCCTTACAGAGAGCACCAGCATCAGACTGACACAGGTCCAGCACTATCACCGGTTAGAGAGGGACCACATGCAGGGGTTGGACCCCCTGGAGTGGTATGAGGGGTAAGGAACGGAAGGGAAAGCAGAGAGGAAGGGGGGGCATCAGACAAACGGAAGGGGAGGGGATAGGGAAGCAGGGGCCATGAACGGCAGGTTAGAGAGCAGGGAAAGGTCCTACCAACAAGTGACAGATTAGCGAGGACGGGAGAAGAGGCGGAAGAGTGAGAGAGGAGCTAAAGCAGGAATGGATAGATCCGGACCTAGGAAGGTCCCGGTCAGGCCAGGCACAGGCTAGGAACATACAAGGCAAGAGGGGACAAGGAGGGAAGAGAGAAGGAGGGAGATAGCTGGATATAGCTGAACAAAGCGGGATAAGAGCCACAGGAAGGCTGGGTAGTGGAGGGCAGTTAGAATATAATATAATAAGGTAGAGTTTTAGAAGAAGTTTGTGTTGGTGTTGGTGCCCATCTCCTGTTAAACCTTATACCCTGTCCCACTCCTGTCCCGTTTCTTCTACCTCTCTCCCACGTCCTCAGCGCATGCCCCGCAGACCTCACGCATCCACGCGGTCCTCGAGCCCCTGCAATAGCACTCCCCGCTCCCAGCCCCCCGTTGTGCCCACGAGCAACACCTTGCCATCCTTGGTGGTCCCCTCCGCTCCTCTGCTTTCCTCCTGCACGGTCCCCGCAGTGCGGCGCTCCGAACGCCTGGTGACGCGGCCTGTGCATGCCCCCCTTCTGCTCACGCAAGGCGCGCGCACACTCTCCTCCTCCTCCTCCGGGCTCTGTCCGCCCTCTACGTCCTCCTCCCGGTCCCTGCGGGCCATCTCACTCTCCCAGTCTGTGCGCGCGCATCCTCAATTTACAGAGGGCACGCGCACACGTTCCTTTTCTTTACCTTACCACAACCCTGACTCCTCCTCCCAATCTCCACCGGTTACTGATTGCCCCCTCTGTCTCCTCCTCTCTTATTTCTGACCTATCCCTATCTTCTCCCACTTCTCTCTCTTATCCTCCCCTCTCTGTTTTGGTGCACCTTCCTTTATAATCCCTGTCTGTCCACTTCTTCCTCGCTCTGCATAGTTTCTGTTTCCCTGTGTGCTAACCTATGCTGTGCTCCCTCTGTGTCCTTGCTGTATCCTGCTCCTGTGTTTTACCTTTGGATTTCCCTGGCTTTGACCCTGCTTGCTTTGATGACTCTGCTCTCTGTACCCTTTTGAACCTTGCTATGCTCTTCACCTCATTGCTCTCTGGAATCCTTGGACCTGGCTTTGTACCCCGACGACTCTACCTTCTGGAACCCTTGGACATTGGCACATGGACACGACTATTCTCTCGCATACAACTAAGGATGCTGCAAGTATTACTAACTACTCTTTCAACAGGCCCAGCAACGTTATACCACACTTTGGGCTTGCTCCCACTGCTGTGGGTGTGTGGTGTAATACCTTTCCCACCTACAGTACAAAAAAAAGGTTGCAAATAAATCTGCTAATCTTAGTTTTGTAACTCAATACAATCAAATGGCACCCAATATAAGAAAAATATTCAAAAAATATTGGCCCATTTTAAAAAAAGATAAAGAACTTGAGGGTATTTTGCCAGAACATCCCCAGATTGTATTCACTAGAGCACCCAACATCGGACGCAAGTTAGCTCCAAGCTGCCCATCTTTACAAACTAAGTCACGTAATACTGTCATACATAAAGGATATTTTCCATGTAACAGGTGTACTGCGTGCAAATATAGTATAAGAACATCTAAATATACATCAAATAATACTTCAAAAAATTATTAAATACACCAACACATCACATGTAAAAGTTCTTTTGTAGTTTATTTACTTGAGTGTCCCTGTGGTCTGCAATATGTGGGTATGACCACTATATCTGTCCAAAGACGCTTATATGAACATGTATACAATATTAAAAGAGGGTTAACTACGCACAACGTATCGCATCATTTTCTGCAAGTGCATAATCAAGATCCTACTGGTTTGAAATGTATGGCAATTGAAACCATTGTTCCAAATTGGAGAGGGGGAAACGCTGTAAGCCTATTGGGGAGGAGAGAGTCCTACTGGATATACGAACTACGGACCCTATCCCCACTAGGCCTCAACGTTGACTTTGACATAAAATCCTTTTTGGTAAATTAATTCAAAGTGTGATTTGTCCAAATCGTTCTTTCATTTTCTGATTTCAGACTATTTTATTATTGATTACTGTCTAAATATGTAAATGCAATATGTATGTAATAGTGTAACACTTTATATGCACAGTACACAAAATAATCAAATAAAATTTAAAATTTATTTATTTATACAGATTGTGGCAGTATTCAACCACAAGTTAAACACTTTTTCAAAATAATTAATTATTAGGTAGGTTTTACACAAATTAGAGCACTTTATTCACTTCGATAAAAGATTTATTATTATCTACATCATCACTTTATTATATTATACATTCATAAAATGATTCAAACTTCATTCAACACTAGTTATAAATATATATTTGTAAGCACTAAGATTTTTAAAATGCTATATTAGCATTGTGTCAAGAATATTGTTAAAATATATTATTTATTCCTATATTTTTGAAAGTAATTTATTTACTTTCTTCAGTTATATATTATACATATATATATATATATATATATATATATACAGATATATATATATATATATATATATATAGATATATTATATATATATATATATATATATATATATATATATTTATCACAATCATAGTCACGATTAGTTTAATAATTTATCACTTGTTCATTTATTCATGATACACATTTCTATACACACAATATCACATTTGTTGTTGTTATTAGTTAGTCATTCAGTGAGATCGTTTTTAACATTGTAGATTTATTTTGCCTTTATGTAGCACTGCGCATGTGCTTGCAAACGGACATTGCTTTTCACATATTATCCAGTGCGCATGTGCAGCAATCCAATTAGGGTGTTATTTGACTCATTTGGACTCCTATTAAAGAGGAACATTATGGGACACTATTTTAGAACCCCTGAAGAAGAGAGCACCCGCTTTCGAAACGCGTAGGGTGAACTTGCAGGACCTGCACGCTACGCCAGAGCTGTTTCCAGTGCCGAGACGAATCAGCTTTTCATCAGCTGAAGTTTATTGACAAAGCCTTCAACGAATCTGCTGCGGTGAATCTGCTACTAGCTGCACGCCAAAACGAGCGCAAAGGGAGAGTGAACACACGCAGGCTGGCGTGTGCAACCGTTAATCCAACCCTGATCCGGTTGCAGTAGCTGTGCGAGCAGTAGAGAGAGGATATTCTCAGATTTATCCACCGCCTGTATATACTTTTCGTCCGGTGAGTGGGCAGTTCATCTGGTGTTGCAGAGTGCCGGTCTATATCTATTGTTCCTATCACATGTTATAATATTGTTTATTTTTTATTTTTCCTATGTCCAGTGTTTTTAAACAAGTTTTATTAAATGTTTTTTACAATCCATTACACCTATGATCTCAGCTGAATATATAATAATTTAGTAGTTGTGTATAGTATATGTGTGTTTGTCCATGCCATTACAGTATTACACTATGTTTGTGTTTTCTTTTTTATTTCTTTCAAGCACATCCCTTCGGTCTGGAGTCCATTCCTGGTCTTCCTATGGTGTGATTATATCTTTGTCTACTGGCGCCTTGAAAATACTATATTCTTTTCTATCCTTCCCACCTCAGTACTGGGGTCTTCCAGGTCTGCGGGCATACAGGCGTGACATTATGCAGCCCAACAAACGCAGACCCCCCTGAGGTGGGTACGAGTATTTCCTTAGAGGCCTTACAGTTTGTCAGCAGCCAACTCTCTACCATTTCCCAACAATTGGCGAACTTCTCCCCCCAGGAGAATCTCACGGCTCCCATCCATCATAGCCACGACGTACCCCAATTCTGGGCCTCTTATTCCTTCTCCGAACTGTTACATGGGGACCCCCCTCGCCTGCCGCGTTTCTTAAACACATGTGAGGTGCAGTTTGAGATGTCCCCCTCCCTGTTTCCTACTGGCCGCGCCAAAGTAGCTTATATTTACGCCCTGATAACCGGAGACCTCTCGCCTGGCTTCCCCCCCTGTGGGAGCGAAAGAGTGAAGTGACACAAGATTACTCTCTCTTCAGACGCGAGTTCCAACTAGTATTCGATACTCATGCACAGCGTAGACAGTCGCCTTCTCTCTTTTTCACATTTCTCAGGCCGAAGATCCGCTGCCAATACGCCATCGAGTTCCGCACGCTGGACCGCTAAGTCCAATGGAATGACGAGGCACTCGCTACCGCATACTGGCATGGACTCACGGATTTTAAGATGACCTGCGATCAAGCCGGCCTTCCTCCTTGAGAGTTATTAGCCTGAGTGTACGCATGGACACGTACTCAGGAGCGCGGCATGACAGGAGTTGTTCTCATTCTCCCTCTCTTTTTTTTTTCTAGGTGCTTACAACTCCATTCTGGCACTGGAACCTGGACAATGCAGGTCGGCAGGAGCGCTTCGGGCGGTGCCAGCGGCGGAAGAGGGCAGAGAACAGAGGCTAGTTTTTACTATGGAGGGGAGTCCGGAGATGCGCGCTCTGAATCGACTATGCTTCTATTGTGCCTCTCCGGAAAATCGTCTCCAGAAATTGTCCTTGAAGCCGGGAAACGGGCACAGCCAGTAGAGGTAGAGGGGCTTCTACTGGGTACTGTCTCTCCTAGCCCCTCTCCCCTTGACATTCCCAAGAAGTTGATCTTCCTGCTTCGTTGGAGAGTCCGAACCTTTTTCTGAAGGTGAGAAGCGTTCATCGACTCAAGGGTCGGTGGCAACTTCTTGGACCAGAAGTTCGCTTCAGAGAACCAAATTCCCATGGGCAGAAGGAAGACTCCCATTGGCCTCGAGGCCATTGACGGCTGACCACTCCAGCCGGCATTTATCATTTGGGAACTCTATTCCTCTCACTTTGACCCTGGCTGATGGCCTAAGGAGTAATCATCTTCGATATTTTTCAATCCCTCTGTCAAATTATTTAGGATTACCGTGGCTTAAACTCCATAATCTGCACATTGACTGGACCGGTGTTTTCTGCCTCTCCAATGGCCTTCGTCCACGGATACCGCTCCGCAGAAGTCTCCTGTTGCGTGTGGGCCGGCCTGGATTCTGTTTCTTCCAATCTATTAACCCTTCCTACTGTGTATCACGAATACCTGGATGTGTTCAACAGGTACAAGCGGAGATTCTTCCCCCACATCGTCCGTACGATGTCCTATGATCTCATTCCAGGTACCGTCCTGCCGAGTCAAAGTCTTATCCACTCTCCTCCCAGAGACCGAGGTCATGACGTTCCTATATTCAGGAGAATTTGGAGAGGGATTCATCCGACAACTCTACCTACCTCCCCTGCCGGGGCAGGCTTCTTCTTTTGTGAAGAAGAAGGATGGAATCACTTAGGCCGTGCATAGACTTCCGCGGACTCAATAAAATCATGGTGAAGAACCGCTATCCTCTTCCCTTATCTCAGAACTTTTCGATCGTCTCCAGGGGGCCTCTATCTTCTCTAAGCTCGATTTAAGAGGTGCCCTACAATCCATCAAACGGACCTTTTGGTGGGCCTAAAATGAATCAGACATTCTGGACTTACTACCCCTGTCCGTATGTGCCAATACGACTATCCATCACAAACCTTCTGGACTTCTCTACCTCTTCCCTTCCGGAACAACCCTGGAAATATTTCTATGGATTTCATTGTTAGCTGCCATTTCCAAAGGGAATGATACCATTCTGGTCGTAGTTGACAGGCTCTCAAAACAGGCACACTTTATCCCCTCAAGGGTTATTCCTCCTCCGCCACTCTGGCCGACGTCTTTGCCAAAGAAATTTTCAGGTTACACGGCGTTCCCATTTCTATTGTCTCTGACCGTGGATCACAGTTCATTTGAAGTTTTGGCGGGCTTTTTCTCAAAGACTCGGAATTTCGCTTTTGTTTTTCTTCAGGATACCATCCTCAAACCAATGGTCAAACGAGAGGATGAATCAAACCCTGGAACAAATTTAAGATGTTTTATTTCAGACTCACAAGATAAGGTGGATCTTCTACCATGGGCCGAATTCCGCCATAAATCTCTAAGAAAACAGTCTGCTCAGGAGTCCCCATTCTTTTCCACTTCGGTTTCCATCCCAGTAGCCTTCCCTCTCTCGCCTTCTCCTCGGGCGTTAATGCGATTGCGGCCGATTCTCATATTGTCAACCTTCAAGAATCTTGAGAAAAAAATCCTCAAGTCCTTACCAATCGGGCAGTGGCCAAACAAAAAAAACAAACGCTGACCGTCACAGTCAACCTGGGCCCTCTTCAAACCGGCGACCAAGTGTGGTTATCCCCAAAAAATAGGCTGAAGAACCCATCCCCAAAATTATCTCCTAGATTCCCAGGTTCATTCAAAATTTTGGAAAGAGTCAATCCTTGTAGCCTACCGCTTGAACTGCCTCCGACCATGAAGATTCCTTCAGTCTTTCAAGTCCTCTCTTCTCAGCCCTTCATCCCAGTCCTCACTTTCCTGTTCCCTAACTCAATCCAACACCATCTGTGTCTCTACTCTTGGCCAACAGATATGAGATCCCGTCTATTATTGACTCCCACTGGTCTAAGAATACTCTGCAGTTTCTTGGTGCACTGGAAAGGTTATGGTCCAGAAGAACGTTCTTGGGTTCCAGCATCGCATATTCACACCCCAAGACTTCTCCAGTTTCACCATAAATTTCCTCAAGCCCTGGTTGGATCGCTCGGAGAGCGATCCTCAGGGGGGGATACTGTGACGATCAGGGGATTCCTTCCCCTTCCTTAGCTTCCCCTGTCCCACTCCTGTTAAACCACTCCTGTCCGTTCCTTCTACCTTCTCCCACTTCCATTCCCAGCGCATGCCCCGCAGACTCGCGCATCCCACGCGTCCCTCGAGCCCCTTGCAATAGCTCTCGTCACCACGAGTCCCCGTCGACCATTTCCCACGATCACCCCCAATACTCCATCCTTGGTGGTCCTCCCGCTCCTCTGCCTTCCCTCCTGCACGGTCCCCGCAGCACGGCGCTCTGACCGCCTGGTGATGCGGCCTGTGCACGCGCCCCTTCCTCACCATGGTCCGCGCAACCTCCTCCTCCTTCTCTGGTTCCCACCTCTACCGTCCTCCTACCGCATTCCCTGCGGGCCTCTCCCTCTCCCATCCGTGCGCGCGCATCCCTACCATCAACTTAACAGAGGGCACGCGCACGACGTTCCTTTCTTTACCTTACCACTACCCTGACTCCTCCTCCCAATCTCACACCGTTGTACCCTGAGTGACCCCTCATGTCACCTCCTCTTCTATTTCTGACCTATCCCTATCTTCTCTCCCCTTCCTTCTTCTGCTCCTCCCCGTCTCGTCATTGGTGCACCTTCCATTTATAATCCCTTCTGTCCACTTATTCCTCGCTCTGCATATTTCCTTTTTCCCTGTGTTCTGACCTATGCTGTGCTCCCTCTGTGTCCTTGCTGTATCCTGCTCTGTGTTTACCTTTGGATTTCCCTGGCTTTGACCCTGCTTGCTCTGACGACTCTGCTCTCTGTACCACCTTTGAACCTTTATCTAAGCTCTTCCCTCGTTGCTCTCTGAATCCTTGGACCTGGGCTTTGTAACCTCGTCCACGACTCTACCTTCTGGAAACCCTTTTACTTGCACAGCGGACACAACTATCCCTCCGCATACTACTAAGGACGTTGCAATTATTACTAACTACTCCTTGTCTTCAACAGCCCGCAATGTTATAACCAACACTCTGGGCTTGCTCCCACTGCTGTGGATGTGTGGTGTAATACCTTTCCCACCTCAGTACGGGGTCTTGCCAGGTCTGCTGGCATACAGGCAGTGACGATTAAGTCAGGATGCCGAGAAAGCCTTCGAACAGTATAGATTGGCCTACATGAAAGAGACGCTTGAAGGCATTTGGCTTTTGGTGGAAGGCTGTTTACAAGCCATCTTGGCATTATATAACGGAACCTACTACGGCGAGGGTCAAATACCAAGGCTTCCCCTCTGACCAGTTTCCCAATTTAGCGGGGAACAAGACAGGGATGCCCGCTATCGCCATTGCTATTCGCCCTGTGCGTAGAACCTTTAGCATCACATATTCGCTAAGTCCCCGGAAATTATAGGGATCCGATTGGAAGCCAAACTCATAAAGTTGCCCTGTAATGCGGTTAACTGATCCTATACCTCCACCTCTCTGTCCAACATCTTCAAGGCCTGGGAGACTCATAAAATCTCCGGTTTAAAATCAACCAAACTAAATACGAGCCCTTGACATTAACATGCCTACAGCATTGGGCAACTGATAGAGCTCAATTTCAAATTCAAATGACAAGCCTCCACGATTCGATATTAGCGGGTTAACATCACCAGAAAAAGATTATAAGATTTATATAAAGCAATTTCCCTTCCCTGATTAAGAACGTGGGAGAGGATCTCAGGATCGGTCGGTCGGAATATCTTGGATCGGGAGGATACATAGTGTGAAGATGAACTTGTTTTCCCAATACTAGATTACCTCTTCAAGACAAATAGGTCGCGCTTTCCCACAGTGAGCGGGCAGCCCGGTTGATATAACCCTGACCCCTATTCAGCCGCTATAGAAAGTGGAAAAGACAGTTTATATCGTGGCGCTCAAACACTGTAATATGATCAAAGCAATTCTAATAGATATATAAAATAATATTATAAAATTACAACCAGAGCCACGGAAATCCGCCCGTTCCGATTGGATGCTTTATAACAGTATTATGCTATGATTTTGATTTCTTTGTATATTTTTACATGTTTACCCTTACCAACGAGAGCTCCAATCGGACGGGCGATTTCCGTGATCTCTGGTTGATATTTTATAATAATATATTTTAATAATATCTATTAGAATTGCTTTGATCATTACAGTGTTAGCCGCTCACTGATATACCTCTCTTTTCCCCTACTCAGTCTCAAGACGCTTCTGATCCGGCTGGTGAAAGCCACATCCTCTCCCTACAGTCACGCCTCCTCTAAATTTACTGTATTTTGCGGTAATAAAACGGCCCAGAGTTCACAAAGGGATCTTGCAAGAGACTAGTACAGAGGAGGACCGGTACCGTTGCTTGCTACATCTCAACAAGGCGCACAATTATCCTCAAATTCCTGCCAATGCACAATGGATTCCCGACCTTAGGCATGGATGGCATTGGAAAGAAGTTGCGCGCACTGGAACTGTGCAACCCTCATTTGGCTGCCCCAAAAGAGTATTAGCTCTGTTAGTGAGCCGCTTCCACTATGTCCGCTCCCTTCAGTCTGGGATGTCACCAATTTTATGTTGCTCCTGACCTCCAAATCCTCCTGATGACCCACTATGGGATTACCGCCGGATTTCGCCCCATGTATGATTAGAAAGATTTTGAAACTAAAAGACTATGTTAGACTTAAAGATCTGGAGTTAGGAAAAAGTAAAAATCATTAACACAAATTAAATCCGAAAGTATATGCCAACGACGAATTTTTTAGATCCCTCCATAGAAGAGCATTTTAACAATAAATCCCAACTCCCATCGGCCTCATCATACAAATTTTGAGCAGCTCTTTTTCCAGAGCGACGGACACAAGGACTAACATCTAGATGTACAGAGAATTGGTCTGTTCACTAACACGGACGCAACCACACGTGTTAGGTTAACATACGACAGTGGAGAGATATCTTGGGGAGATCTAGAAGACGACGATTGGGATAAATCTTTTTCGACTACGAGCTCCATTATGCACTCCGTTGAAGGAGAATGCATTAAAGTCCTAATGCGGTTGGTACCCTTACCCCGATAATTGTTATCTAAATATGTTAAGGGTTACCCCCCATACGTGTCCTAACAATGCAGGGAACCGGCTGACTTACTCCACATGCTGTGGTCTTGCAGAAGTGGCTCCCTTATGGGAATACATTAGATGATGGCTCAGGATCCTTAACCTCAAAATACCCGCTAGATCCCCTAACGCGAT
>WSYH01015059.1:0-14765 GCA_036426205.1 Ascaphus truei
CAGGGTAGATGAATAAAGTAAATACTTATCACAAAAACCAATGGATGTAGTTTTCACAGTGCGCATCCGTGGCTTGCGTATGAATTCCTCTGCTCGACCCCAGAGAGGGGGTATCCAAACCCTACAAGGTTTGTTATAGGAAACGAAAAGGAAAAAAAAGGGGGAGCAAAGGATTAGATGGACCTATATTAACATTACTAAGATGACTTCATAGCATATCTAGTGTTTAATAAAGGTGGGGTGACGACGAATGACAGTATATGGTGATCCAATCTCACACTGGCCCTGTGTGAGCACATAGATGTAAGGGTATCTTCGTTCCGGGTATCCACTTCTTAGCCCAAATGTTGTTAACAGATGGAAGGGGGGGTTTAGAAAAAATAAATAATACACTACTTACAATGGCCACTGTGTAAGCTCAATCTGGGGATGAGAGAATATGTGGGGTTGGTCTGATGGACCCGTCCGTGGTATTCCGTGGCAAGTATAAATAATGCTTTCGGGCAAAGTAATTGCTGGCGGTTCCCTTCCCTAACATCGTTCCAATTCCTCCCCCCTCCCCGATTCAGGGGGAACGCGGATGCGGGGGTAAAATGATAGCAGGGCGTCAGTTACAGTCTTCAATTAAATGAGCGTTTATTTTTAAACATTTAACAGAACAAAAGACTCACAGAAATATGTTTAGAGCACCCCGTGGCACTCGTCAGCGGGCTGGAAGGGTACTAATACCCTAAGGTAAGCGCCCGTTTTTTTGCCTGCATTTCACCTACATTTGTGGTGCAATTACGTCTGATGCGAAGGAATTGGCCTACAGGGATGTTCTTTAATAGATTAGGGGGTGATGGCTATTAGCTCGGAGGATGCTATTGGTTGCGGTCGTCTTCCTGAAAGTAGTTGATGTTAGGTCCCCGTTTTCTTTGATTGAGATTTTAAGATCAAGAAAGGAGATCTCCGTGGGACCAACTTCTAAAGTGAGTCTGAGGTTGTTCTTATTTTTATTAAGTGTGTTTATGAACTCTTTTAGATGGATTAAGGTCCCATTCCAGAGTAGAAGTATGTCATCTATATATCTATACCACAGTATTATGTGATTAGTATATTTCTCCATATTCTCTGCAAATACTATTTCTGCTTCCTACCAGCCCAGGTAAAGGTTCGCATATGACGGTGCACATTTGGTGCCCATTGCTGTACCCTGGGTCTGGTGGTAAAGTGTTTTGTTAAACCAGAAATAGTTATTTGTGAGAACAAAGGTAAGTAACTTTAGAACAAACTCATTATGTTTAAGAAGGTGGTTCCCTCTTGTTTTCAAAAAGTATGATATTGCCGAGATGCCAATTTCATGGGGTATGCTTGTATATAGCCCTTCTACATCTAGGGACACCAGGATAGTATCCATAGTGACATTGACATTCTCTATTTTGCAGAGAATGTCTTTGGTGTCCCTCAGGTGTGATCTAAGGGCTATAACAAAGGCCTCAGGATCCGGTCGATGTAGTCACTCGCATTCTCAGTCAGGCTCCCAATGCCTGAGACTATGGGCTTTCCTGGTGGGGGTGTCTTCCCCTTGTGTATTTTTGGAAGGCTGTACAGTGTGGCAATTTTGGGCTGTTTGACTAGTATAAACTCTTTTTCTTTCTCACTGATCACTTTGTCTAAGAGACCAATATTTAAGATATCGTTAAGTTCGAGATCATAGCTTGCAGTAGGATCAGTCTTTAGAATGGAGTAACAGGTCCTGTCTGACAGTAGCCTCTCAGTTTTTTGACATAATCTATGCTTTTTAGGATAGGAAACAACAAGGGGAGGATAGGGAGTGATCACAGAACCATACTAATTGAATTGGTGGAATAAATAAATCAGGTAATCGAATAGTGGGTGCAAACTGTGAACTGAGGAAGTGAATCAGAAAAGAAAAGGGACACAAAGTGATTGTGGCCCTCAAAGAATTCACTAAACTGCACACCACTAAGTGTAAAAAATAACTTTTTCACAAGTGATCATATACAACCCACAGTAACTGTATATTTGCAGGATAAAATGTCGTATTTTTTTGAGTCTCCCGTCCGGTTTCTTTAAAATCATTGGATCTCTTTAATGCATGTTGATATTGGCAGATATTACAACCCCTGCATTATATAAGAAACCGTAGTATATTTCGTATATGCCCATCCAAAACCAGTTACGTGAGTTATATGATTATCCCGTGATTATTGTGAATATCATTGACTCATAGTTATTGTATATTGTCATATGGTAAATTATAAAAGCAACATCATAGCTCCAGGTCATGTACAGGTATCTTCTATACTCATGGGTTTTTTTTTTTTTTTTATACGCACTAAACCTAGCTCCTCACTTTAATATTAACATAACAATCTCCACTCTACTGTCCTCTGCAAGACATTATTTTTATTAATAGCAACTAACAGTAGTAAGTTTGTTGTCCACAATTTTTTTTTTTTCATTTTTTTCATTTTTAATTTTAATTTTTTTTTTTTTCTTTCCTTTTTTTTGTATTTGTTATTAAGTTATCTTTTATTGTCTTAACCGATAGTCCTTGATTTATTTGGTATTATTTTAATAGGTGTCTTTCTCTGTACAAGGAAAGTCTTTTATAAAGGATTCTTTGTAAGTTTCCTACATGTTTTAACTTATGTATTCTCCATGTATCATATTCCTGTAGAAACCAGACTCCAACTTATATGCCTGTGTAGGTACCACGTAGTTGCTTATAGATTGCTACGCAACTTGTATTCAGAACCAAGATACATATTGCATGACTGATGTGTCTGTGCCTCTTCAGTGTTCTTGAACCCTGAGTGCTGTAATTTTACATCACTATATTACTGGGGTAACAACACATTGTCAATAGGAACTGTATAGTGCATTGATTATAGGTGATGCTATTATGGGCAATACCTTCTACCTGGCTTCAATCACGCAATTAGGTCTATAAATGGGGATGTCTGGCAGACACATGAACACTCTTTGATAATTCAGTTGAACGAAACGCGTCAAGGACGGTGAACATGTAATTTAAGGCGTGTAGCACCACTAAAGCTTTTTTCACTTTTTGCACTTTTGCCCTAGCCAGAGTGTTCATTTTCGCGGTGCTCATAACTCCCCCTTTTTTTTTTACCTTTTAGTGGAGTATTATTACACCCCTCATTGCTACATGCCAATGTTGTCAGTCCAACCTACTCTGAGCGTTGTTAACTGTAGTGTTTGCAGGTCCTGTTCGCATGTTCCAGTCTTAACACTTGGCTAATTTTAGTCCAGTGTTAATACCAGGGGAGTTTGGTTATCCACTCTCCACCTAGTTTGCTCCTGTGTGTCTCTGCCAGTATCTTGCTGTGATTCCATACAATTGCTGTTGTGAGTGTATATTTTCACACTCACAGACTTATGCACTTCTCAAATTAATATAATATCTAAATGAGGTGTGTAATATATCCACTAACTAGGAGTCTGGTTATCTGTTCACTAGCATTTATTTCTACTCTCCTGGCCTATATATTACCATCTGGTCTGTTAGCTGATCCAGAGGGGTTTACACCCTACCTATAGCATCATATGCCACCTATATCCCACCATCACTAGCTGGTACTGGGATAGTAAGCTGAATTCATTTGTTGGCATTGATGTTTGATCATTTTGATTTAATCTTTTTTAACTCACGTTACACATATCCTCTGGTACTTATATGTTTTAAGTAATAAAATAAAAGTTATTTTTACACTTAGTGGTGTGCAGTTTATGAATTATTTGAGGGCCACAATCACTTTGTGTCCCTTTCTTTTCTGATGCGTTTAGGATAACTAAATTCCCCCTTTGTCCTGAGGTTTCTTAGTTATTGTTTCTGTCCTGTTCATAGCCTCTTTAAGACGTTCTTTCAAAGCTAGCTCGAATTGTCATATGTTACCCGTGCTGTTTGTGTTCAAATGATCAAGACGTCTTTAGTGACCAAGGATCCAAAGACCGTACTATTCGAAACAGGCATCCTTGAGGCAGGAGCATAATCTTAGATTTTGGTCATAAGTTTGTAGTCAAAGGGCCCCTCACCCAGCGGGTAGATTGGATACTGTCCATGAGTTCCCCTCAGATGTCTAGACTTGTCCGCAGCCTCTTGATCAGTGGTTCATGCCTCGATCGTATGATATTTGAGTGTCCCTTCTTTTTAAACAATCTATGTGCTTAAGAGTAGCTTTCCTGGCAATATGGGTTAATCACTTAACCACTCAAAGATGTTCAGACGTGCCTTAGGTCGAGAAGAAGCCTTTGGATTAGGACGCTAAGATGGTGTGGATTAACTATTAATCGGAAGCGTTATGTGACTTGGCTACTCCATCCGATCTGTGTCCTGACTGAATAGACCAATTCTTTCATTTTGCGTCACCCGCCTCTGTAGCCTCCAGCCGTTCCCCCATGGCCCCCCTTTTTTTTTCCTTGACCTTTCTAGTCCAACCTCTTGCTCTTCCTCTCCCCTGTAAGGAGTTTGACTAGGCCCAGTGCCCTCTAAAAAGCGGTAAAGTGGAGTTCTTGGAAATACGTTTTTCATATGGCTGTTGTTTGGGATGTTTGTGAGTCTCCTCCTCAGACATCTGAGATCTCTATTCATGAGGCACAAGTATTTCTATGTTGGGTTACGTAACCCGTTTTCTTTAAGCACTCATATCTATAGATAGTCCTCTCCTTAAAATCTTTTTATCTCTATGATAATTTTTTTATTTTCTTCTTTCGGTACCTGCGTATATGTGTCATGTTATGACTGTGTTTCTTTTCCATTCAATATTCAGAATGTGTTTTTCGATATGTTGTACGACAACCAATAAAGTAATCAACTTTTGATGTTTTGTTGTTTAAATATGTCATTGTTTGCGGTAATCACCAGTAGTGACATAAAAGGATTTAGAAAATTTGCCCAGCTAGTTGTCCCGCTCCTTCATGAACTGTTATGTCTATGATGCTTTATTTGCTGGAGCTTAAATTACTTTATATGTCCTCCGTGGGATGAAGTTGTCTCAATGCTAGTTTTCAAAGCTGAAGACGTCCCACCATAGTCTGCGTTTGTTTTTTGAACATGGAACATCATAGGTCCTGCCCAAGAAATCTTTATATTGACCACAAGGGGGTGACCTGGTGAATAGTTTCACTAGATCAGAGTAGAAGTGAAAACAGACTTTTGGCCTCAGTGTTGCCAACTATGAGAGTTGTTAGTTTGCAAGAATAACTCAGCCCAGTCTAGTGGGCATGAACAGAGAGACGAAGGAGCAAGAGGCACTCCAATTAATGGATTATAAGAAGAAACAGGAAAAAACGGGTACGTGAGGTGTGGGGGGCATGTTGGGGAAGGGAAAAATACCCTCGACTACAGCTAGACTAAGGGTGCTACAATCAAGAGTGTAAGGCCTAGACAATCGAACCAGGAAAAAATAGGCAACCTCTATAATGATAGGCACTGCACAATGGATGGTATGTTAAACACCAGGTGAAGCCGACACCTATTAACACATAGGTCTAAATGTATGATGAATAAATTACAAATAACTTTATAAAGATCAGATAAATAAAGTCAATCAAAGGTGATGGCCTAACGGGGGAAGGCAGATACTTTGACAAATGAGGCGAATGAAAAATTACGGTGAATAAATTACAGGTGAAGTGATACCACTTAAATGTATATCAGGTGCATTAAGTGAATACAATGGGATCAGGTTAGCAGTACACTAGGACACCAGTGTAAGATGTACAGTAATGATCCTAGGGGAGAATTCGCTAGGGTGACAGCATATAATATACTGCTGATTGAGTCCAGAGTACATTGTCAATACTGAATAAAACGCCTATATAACTGTATGTTTCGCATTGGTCTAGCCATACCTCTGATTAAGTAGCACTTTAGTCTAAGCTGTAGCGAGGGTATTTTTCCTTCCCATCCCCCCCCTTGTAGTCCCCTGTTTCTATTCAATAACTTCCTTGTTAGCGTTATTACATACAGTTCTTGATTGGGTTTACAGATTTCTATAATATCCATGTGTGGCTGGTTAGTGTTTTTATTAATATAGCTTTGGTCGAGAAATACGTTATTTTGCCCATTAATGTACTGTATGGTTTGGGGGGAAGGGTTGTGGTATTTCATGTCTAAGTGTAGCGGAAATGATTATTATTGTTTACATACAGGATTGTACCACAGAGATGCTGCGGGGACCCATGCGAGAGGACCCTAGAGCGACCCTTGGACACCCACGGTACCACCGAGGCACCCCGGGACGCCCACATTACCAACCTCCTGCGTACCCATAGGGACACCTGCTGAAGATCCTTGCTGCCCCACATCGTTGGGAGCCCCCGCGAAACACCACGGGACCACCGGCCCCCAGACCCAAGTGGAAACCACCCGGGGCCCCCAGATCAATTGGCGAACAACCGAAGGACCCCAGCACACCACGGGTACCACATGCGCATGTTCACCACAGAAACACCTAGCCCCAGACCCCCACGGGAACCACCACTGAGGCGCTGACAGATATTCCTTTCCGTGGGTTACTGACCCGGGGACCTCCAGACAACCCAGTTGGAACCTGCCGCGGTGACCAGCGACATGCGGGACCACCTGAGGCCCACGGCGCCTAGCTGCGCAACCCGAGGAGACCCCCTAGACACCTTGGTCCCCCCAGAGCTGCCCAACACCTGTGGGACTGACGGACACCCGTAGGGACCGCCGGGGACCCCCGTCATCCTCGCGTAATTAATCTTGTGCTGTAAAAAATAAATCATGTTTATGGGGGGCACTAGGGTTGGGTAGAATACTTGGTGCTTGCACAGTAAAATTTTTACATTTAAATTGCATTCCTAGTTTAGATTGAGTCGAGGATTCTCAGGAAGTGAACCGTGTTGGTTATCATGTGCGCGGACCCTTGCTTCTCCCGAGATACAGGCCCGTATGGGGTCCGTATCCTTACTGCTTTATTTGACATCTACTGGATTTATTAACATGGAGGAAATACCTGTGGGTCACCGTGACGTGGGATCCTAACAAAGGCACAGGGATCCGGCCCATCATGGCGCCTTAACTCGCGGAATAGGGGTCCCCGTGCTAAATAACTTTTGTCACCTCAGGAGACCCCCTGCTCACGCAACACTATGAATAAAAATAATGTAAGCCAACTCTCTACCCATGCTAGCAGCTATCACGCTGAGCTAATGATTTTTTTGGGGATGGGGGGGGATGTTTGATACAAGATGTGAGGGAGCAGGGGTTACAAATGAGTTGAACCAAAGTTGATTAACCTCGGGGGTCCCTTCTTCCCGAGATAAGCTGACGTATGGGGTGCCGGTATCCCTCATGCTTGTTTAGATTCCCAGGTACACGTGAACCCACAGCGATTTTAACATGGGATAACAACACACCATAACTGGGGCCGCGTATCCTGGGAACGTAAGGGGTCCTGGAAACTCTGAAACCAATGTGTTCTAGCTCCTGACACCCCACTGCGTACATTACTGTAATGTTCGAATTTTAATAAAACCCCAACTATCGCCTGATGAGTGGCCCGCACAGTTAGAAGAGTGACTGATTCAGCATATCTCTATACTGCGCGTATAGTAAAGGCAGGCAACCCCAGTAGGTATTTAAAAGACAGGGACCCCTGCTATGTTACTCAGCGGGCCATATGTCTGCAACTGACCATCTCTGCGTCCACACAATGGCCGTAACGACAGAATGTCCCAGGTAAATGTATCGATAACGAGCGTATTCTGTACTATTGATATCTACAATCCAGTATATTAGGTTTCAATATATTTCAAATCTTTAGGTTAACCCTGATTGCGCTACCTTGGTATTAGGTGTTTATCACAGTACTGTATCTAGTATGTATTCCTAAATCATTGATAAACTTTAGCACCCCAAAACAAATGAATGTTGTAGAAACCAAAGTTCAAACACACTGTCCAGTGCATGCCTCATAGAGAACTCAACAATATCAACAGAAACATCATTAATATTAAATTACTCCGTTGATGATAGTGTTTGTAGTTTCTTCATGAATTTGTCAACTATGCTGTAATAATAGTAAATACCATGGATAGTGACAAATCTAGATTTTCTACACTATTTGAAAAAGATAACCATTGCACCTATAGCAAACTACAATAGGGGGATATTATGCCTAGTTATGCAGACTTAAATCTTGTTAAATAGTATTCAATGTATGTTCATATTAAAAAAAAAAAAGGCCCGCATGAAAAAATTGATAACAAATTAGAATCTAGTTTATCATGAAGCAGAGATTTGCACTATAAGGTATGCTCCTAGAAGCTCCTTGTGTATTGAAAATCAAATAGCTCGAGGAAAAGCATTAAAACAAGAGTATGAACCTGATCACTAATTGACAAAAAAGAGACCGTAGAAATAGCATTTTTCAGATTAACCGTATACTCAATGCTGCTAAGATTCCAGTTTTAATTAAAAGGGTACTTGACCATTAGTCAATTTCTTAACATACATTATGAGTTAATGGGAATCTTTTTGGAAGTTAAAACAATGGTAATTTGCAGCAAGTACTTTTACAGAATCTTCTTATGCTAAGTGTACACTAGCCTGAAATTAAAGATGGAGAATGACCTTTATGTATAGGGACATACTGTATGTTTTTTATAATGAACTGTAAAGCATAAATAATTGTCATATGGATTGATACATTTGATTTGCCGTATTTGATTTTTTTAGGTCAACTTCCCAGTAGAACTCAGTGACACTTATTTAAGTACTGTATTAAATATATAATATTGTAGGCTTTTGGGTTTCGAGCCTCACTAAGATTTGTGTTTTTTAATTGTCAATTGTTTGGAGGTTATGTGGCATATATAGACGATATATACTGTAATATGTATTACATTGAATGTATGTGATACATATTGTTATTAATATCTTTATTGTGGAAAGTGCAACAGATTCCTGGCAAGCATTTTTTCGTACAAAAAAATTACCAGGAAGAGTTACCCTCTCGTTTTCAATATGTCCTCTCAATAGAGGTTAATGATTACAAATAATACATGGTTACTTACAAATACATAGTACATAAAGGAACAGGGTACATTATTATACAAGACATTGATAGGCACACTTAGAGATAATATACTATTATAGGAATTGTAAGAGTTACAGACCAGCACTTACAAATGTGAGACAGCTTTAGCTTTGAAAGAACTTAGACTGGGTGGCGTGGCTTGTGAAGATCTCCGTATATTGTTCTCAGTTTTTGGGTGGCACATAAGAGGAGGACGCGGCGAGTACTTCACTTTGCAGAAAACCTTGAGGACCATGAACAGTACTTTTGCGTGTCAGATCTCAGCTGAATAAGTCACTGCATGTGGTAGAAGGGGGGTGCGAGGCAGCTTGTCCGGTTAGAACGGGTAGCTACAGAAAGTAATTGTAATGCAGACAGGAAAGATTACTTTGCGGCTCTAGATTAAGTGATGGGTCTGCTCACGGGAGACCGGTGTATTAACACCTTTTTTTATAACGGATATGAGTAACAAAGCTAAGAAGATAAATAAATGTGTTATGTTTTCAGCGCAAAAGCATACACAATGTGTAAACCCAATTTACAGGGTTAACAACACTTATTGGGAATTGGGCTATATCGAATACATCTATACCTTATGAAGAACGAAATTTGCAAAAAAATGACCTCTAGTAGAGCCCCTTTTTCTGGACGCGGTTGGTAGTCAGAAGTCCTGGAACTGATTTCGGCATGCAATGCCAGCATTGACAGTTATCGTTCTCAAAGCCAGGATTTAAAACTGTTTCTGCAGTTGAAATCTCTTGAACCGGTTCGTAGTCTATTCAGTACATAGCATAATTTGGAATTACCGCTGAATGGTTTAGATGGCCAGCTTGACATCTCGCGCTCTGATTGGCTGCAAGTCCATCTATGGTTTCAGGGTCTCCTTCACAAAATCATCTACAGTCTTATCAGGAGCGTCGGGAATTCTCCTGCCAGCCAATCACCCAATTTGCCTTATTGTAAGCCGAAAGGCAATTTTTCAGTCTGTAAGGGATGACATATTCAGCCCAACCTGGCAACCCTCTTCCTCTTGCTACTGAGCCACCCGCTGCCGCGGCTCCACAGAATCTGGTGTCTTGACAATGGTGTCTCGGATAGCCCTGTAGCCCAGGATGTGGTTACTCAAGCAGAACTGCCGTACCCCTCCGGTTCTCACACTTGGCACCCGAGGCTTTCAAGTCCTGACACTCCGAACAGCCACAATGTCACCCAAGCTTGGTAGCCATCTGGTCTCTCGGAATCCTGACCTTGAAAATTCACAGTTCATTTACAGTTTATCAGTACATACAGTATACCTATTAAATAAAACTCTTTTAATAAAATATACGGTGTTCCTGTGTCTTTGTGTGAATGAAATGTTAATTCCCTATTCTGGTCAGGGATGGAGTGAGAGTATACACTTGCCTACATTCACTAAGCGCTCATTCTTAACACACCTCGTTTGGAACTACCTACTGCTGCGGCCAGTTTATTCGAGCATTTGCCCGTTCTTGGCCGCAGGCAGTAGCCTTGCGCGCGCACCGATAGTGACGGGCGCGCGCCGAAGCACGTAAGAGCGCCCTCCCGATCGGGGCGCTCCTCCCTACCGCTGCCACGGGTTCTGCCCGGTTCGCCCCGTAACCCCCCTGCCGCTTTCCCGCGTCGTGGGACCAGGGGCTCCCTCGGTGACCCCTGACGCGCGTGCAGGGTGCGCAACAGCTCCCAGAAGACGCGTGACCCTCGCGGCACGCCGAGGGGCGGCCACTAGCAAGCCGGGACATCTCCCGGCTTGCGGTTACCCGGCCACACTTTAATAAGTGTGTCGGTAGTGTACAATAAATCCTCTCGTTATCACATAGCTGGAGCCACCTGAACCCCTATACTCGCGTTACGGGTATAAAGGGTACATTGGCTGTATCTTGGGGTACCCCCTCCTATACTAGGGACCCCCTGGTTATACTAGGACCTCTGTGAGGCTGTAGGTATAATTACCCCTTCAATGCTTTGTTACCTTGTCTGAAGGTGCTACAGCAGAATCTTTGGCGGTGAGTCGTAATAGCGCTTTCCAGAGTCAGAATTTGCCGGAGCCATTGCTTGGCTGCATCCGAGAATCTCACTAGATTCTCGGATCCAACTCAGGGTGTATCCCAAAACTCCATAACCCCGATATATACCCCATTCTGTAAAGACTTTCTCAGAACAACCGTACCCTGAAACTTACAGCCTAGAACTCTCCCTGTCCAGCATCCCCAGAAAAGGCACACTACACAAATATTTATGTGCATAATTTGCACACAGTCACAGAATGCATTGATTCTGGGTCCCAAGAGCTACACCTCAAGGACTTAACACATGAATCCGGTAACCAAGTGGGCTGAACTTTATAAGTTACAATGAACCATCTGTTCTTTGAGGCATTTGCATTGATGTTGTTGTTGTTGCAATTGGAGAACAAAATGGCATTTGATTGTAGAGTGTGTCCAAGAAGTCTGCTAAGGTGGGTTTGGTGTGCTTAAGCCGTATACTATGTCACCATAATTGAAATTGCATTAGCACTGCTGTGCAATACCATTTCTGACTAGCAGACTTAGGGAGGAGTGTGTTCGTTATATAAGTACACCCTAGTTTGGCACCAATGTGCAATCCCAAATGTTAATTGGGAGGTCAAACCATATCGCCCAATTATTTAAAACTAGTGACAGAGTTAGTGTGGTATTATTGTTGGTTTCTTGCATGCTGGAGCTCAGTCATTGACAGCTTTAAACAATTTAGCCTTGGTCAACAAATACCATTGTTACCGTCTTGTCCAGTGTTAAAAACAGTTTGTTTTGTGTAAAATCCAATTGTCAAGTCTCAAAAATTTCCGATTGAAGTCTGTTTTCAAGGTCGGAGAGGCTAGGGGCTTTGTGGCATATAAGATTGTGTCTTCTTGCATATGGTTTGTATGAAGCTCCCCTACAAGCTGTAGGAGATCATTAGCTGAACACTGAGAAGAGTAGTTTCCCACAGAAAACCCAGAGCCTTCGGGAACACACAGGTGATTTCAAGGGTTGGAGTTCGCACGCCTGAATAGACACATGTTGGGATCTAGCCGATATGAGTAATGAAACCAATTTAAGCATGATTCCCGATTCCTCCAGAGCATTGTAGTGTTGCTAAGCAAGATAATACGATCAACAGTATCCCAACCGACTTTGCCAAATCTAGATATTGCCCCCATGAGTTGGTTCATTTCCATTCACACTGGATTTCAGTGTCCAAACTTTAGGCAGGGTAATTAACTGTGTATGTTTTGTGAGAAGCCCTATGGAATTTGGCTATGTTGAAATTTGTCTTGGAATAGTATCGTACGTTGAGGGTTACAGAGTATGTTGCAGGTGCAGGTGATATACATTACATGATCACAGAAAATGACATAGCTGCTCCCTTACATACGCTCCTTACAGCGTAGTAGTCACTTGATGAACACTGAGAAGAGTAGTGGCCTCATAACAGAGCTTTGCGGGACACCGCAGGTGATTCCAAGAGGGTTGGAGTTATAGGCCTAAGAATAGACAATATTTGGGAATCATACATGTTCAGCTAGGAATGAAACAGTTCAAAGCATTCCTTCCTATTCCAGAGCACTGTAGTTGCTGAGCAAGTATCCTAATCAACAGTATGAATAACATAATCACAGTACCCAAAAACACCTTTGTCAAAATCTATAAATAAGAATTGCACAGTAGTTGTCCTCAGTTCCAAGACGGTGGCACTCCTAAATGGGAGGTGGCTAGCACCCGGAGCAGACTGTGAGGCTCAATAGACACTGTTATGTTGTTTGTGGCTTGTTACAAACGACTCCAAGACGCACACAGATACTTATGAAACTATCTGCATATTTTGTAATCCGATTGCCATATTGAGATATATCGGACAGTGTTTATGTCTGTAGGTTTATTTGTATAATGTGTTTTAAGTAATACACCAGGTGCATGGCATTGAATCACTAATTATTGCCATTCAAATTGGCATACGGCCTCTGGGGGCATCGTTTTCTCACTGCGTATGCATAGCGCATTTAAAACTTGGAGGTTCCTCTCACTATGTTTTCAAATAATTGAACAGCAGCCCTTATGTGGAATTTGGGAGTTCTAATACATTATGCGGTTGTAACTGAGTTTACACTTCCAACATAGATTAACAGTCTACAAGAGTAGGCTGTATCCCGGCTAATCAAAGCTGCCATCTCGCTACGCTGTACACGATTTTAGTTCCATTACAAGCACTCTGTGATTGTTCATGACTCTGGCTCTGGCTAGTAGTCATCTAGGCTTCTTAAGCGGTGGAGGTTCAGCACCGAACACATTCAGGCACCCCTACACAACATAGTCCCTTGCATAATCTACACTGGCCCCTTTTGCCTGCCAGTATCTGGCAATCCTATTCCAGATGGTACTGGACGAATTAACCAGGGCACCCCTAGGCATCCCGACTCCCTCCTCATGGCAACTTAGAACAGCAATAGCCTGTGTCTCCAGACCATTATGCCCGATAGGGCATATAAGTTATAGTGCCATGGCGGTAAAGTGGTCCCCTGGTTCTGGTAAGTCGTGTCCCCCTGGACACTTATACTAGCCTCCTTCTTCATTACACTTGCTCTGAAGCGTCCACTTGTTAACTTCAGCTTGTTTCGTGAAACCTGTCCTATTACAGATCTCAGCAGCGCCTCCAAATATACCGGTGTTTCCCCATACGCAATCGCAGCTAGGGGGCCATTACAGGGTGTGGTGTGCCTATACCTGCTGGCAACAGGAGGGCTGAGTCCCCCGTGTCCCCGATGGTAGTGGGGGACACAGTAACAGCTTCTGGCGTCCATTACCCACCCCATATATTTACTTAGCCCAGTGTCAGCGCCTCCATTCGCCATGGCTCCAGGAACTGAAGTGTCTTCCCTGGTAGAACTTTTACCTCTCCCCCGAGAAGATCAGGTCACGGCAGGCAGAAGTATATTGCAAAACAGGAATGGTTTATTCCTACCTCTGCAAGTAAGCAGTTACACAGCATCCTCTTCCTGACAAAGTCTGTCAGCTCACTTCATCACTGAGATGGTCCCTGGACCGCCACTAGAGCAAGGGCACCCGCAGATGCCCTAACTTTTCCCCCACCTATGCAAAAACTATGATGCAAGGTAAGGTAACCCATCATCTCCCCCCAGTGGGAGAGAATAGAGTAGCCCAATATGCAGCCTCTCCAATGTGTTAACCCTGCCTTCTTCACGTGGGGGAGGCATAATCACTAACTTTAGGTCAGTCCCAGCTTACAACAACAGGATGTACCACCCCCTGCTGTCACTCAGTGCCGTACAATGGTGAGTGGGGAAAACCCCATATACCAACTACTGCAACCTGATAGGGCAGGGTTTACTGCCAAGTCCATTGGCAGAGATAGTAGTCAGGCAGACCCTGCTACATATATTACGTACCACTACGTAGTAGAAAAAAATATATTATTTTACTAGATAATCAAAAAACTATCTCAGATTCTATTTATATATCCTAGTAATACGTGTATATATCTACATCTACTATATAAGAGTGTGAATGAACCATGAGAGATAGATAGAGACTTAGAGAGAGAGCAATGTGGGTGAAGTGAGCTACTATTCTTTCACAAAGTGTTCCTCCTAAGTCCTGACTTCTGTGATGCTGCTGTTGAAGCTGGTGAACATCC
>WSYH01015060.1:0-14765 GCA_036426205.1 Ascaphus truei
TATATATATATATATATATATATATATATATATATATATAAATCACCCAAAAATCTACTTGCCGAACAAAAAAATCTACTCGCCACCTAGACCGCCCTAGTCCCGCCCAAGCCCCGCTTTTAAAAAAAAATATGAATATATTCTTAATAAGAACAACATTTGTTTTTGACATAAGATTATTTATTGAGAGAGAGTGTGGGTGAGAGAGACAGAGATAGAGAGAGACAGAGACAGAGACAGAGAGAAAGTGTGGGTGAGACAGAGAGAGACAGAGAGAGACAGAGAGAGACAGAGAGAGACAGAGAGAGACAGAGAGAGTCAGAGAGAGTCAGAGAGAGTCAGAGAGAGACATAGAGAAACAGAGAGAGAGAGAGAGCGGCACACACACAGAGAGAGTGACAAACAGAGGGAGAGAGTGACAAACAGAGAAAGAGAGAGTGAGACAGAGAGAGAGAGAGAGAGTGTGACAGAGAGAGAGAGAGTGCTACAGAGAGAGAGAGCGACAGAGGGAGCGACAGAGAGAGAGAGCGACAGAGAGAAGGTGACAGAGAGAGTAAGAGGGTAGCAGAGAGAGCGACAGAGAGAGAGCGACAGAGAGAGAGCGACAGAGAGAGAGCGACAGAGAGAGAGCGACAGAGAGAGAGAGACAGAGAGAGAGCGACAGAGAGAGAGGGAGATTGCAATAGAGAGAGGGAGAGTGCAACAGAGAGAGAGAGAGGGAGAGTGCGACAGAGAGAGAGAGGGAGAGTGCGACAGAGAGAGAGGTGCTCTGTGTATACACTGGCAATAGTCATTCTCATGGAACTTTTGATCTAATGGGACATCCGAAATTCAATTTGTTCCGCTATATAGACTAACAACCGTGTCGTGGTCATAATCACCAACACGCCTAGTTAACATATAGGTAATGAAAAATCGATAAATAATATTTGTTTTTAACACGCACTTATTTTACATCAGGTTAGGCATTAAAGATTATTTTTTAATATTATCATATTAACTTAGCGGTGGGGAATTGGTGCTACAGTGGTGTGGTAAAAAGTGCTTCTTTGTTGCGTTCACCTTATCTCCCATTGCATCGGTATAAGTGTAAAGATCTGGGGGACCTGGCTACATCCTCACCACCTGTAGAAAAACTCCAACTTCCTACTCCGCTTGGAACCAAATAACAAAGTGTACCATGTTTTTTATAACATTCAACATACCCCGGTTAGCTACTCAAAAAATGAACAAGAATAGCATTATAAAAAACAAAAGCTGTACATATCCTGCTATCTATATAGGATGGTACATCGCCTGACCATAACGATAACAGATTATCATCTACTATTTTGCGAGCCCAAAACTGCTGAACCTCAGAATGGCGTGTGCCCAATTCGGCAAAGACTGGTCCTAGGTCATCCTCCCTTGGAGGCAATGCCCCACGTCTCTGGACATCCTTCGTAGCTGTTCTTCGTCCCTCCACGGGAGAGCACGACTACGAAGCCCTAGATCTCACGTACTCCACTTTGAAGGGAGATAGTCTCTGGAACAGTCTGGCAGGCCAAAAGGCAGGTACTGCTGTGTGAATCCAGGGGTGGGCACTACCGGTTCGTTGAGGTGGCGTGGAAAATTATATTCAGAGAACTCTTTTAAAAATATGCCGTAGCGATCCCCCTGGATAGTAGCTCGTCGATTTCATGGGGAAAAGAACAATCGAGGGATAGCCGGCCGTGTTTGAGGGGAGGTCCGCTGCTTGAGGATCTTCAAGGCGTTGTCATTAATCATTCGTGACGGAGAACCAACCTCTCGCGGGAATAGAGGCTCATCTCGTCCTCCAACATGGATAGCTGATCTCTCACGTCTCATCCTCTCCACGGGTTAAAATTATGGATATACGTAATGTTTATTCTGTGCTTATACCTTAACCGCTGGCCACCATCGGAGTCTTGATACGGTAGACCGGGAGGCCAGGCATCCTGAGTCGCCACTTCATATACACACAACCAACCCTCTCGCCACCGTGAAAGTCTGCTAGCTTAGTAGTTTCCCATCCTCCAAGTTCCAAGCCCGGCACTCCAAACCATAGTGCAGAGAAGTACAGCATCTCCAGGAGGGGGGACTGTCCCGGGTGGTTTTGACCAATTGTGGTCGTAGCTTTTAATTAATGGGGTTTTTTACACCAATTCCGGCAATTCAGTTTCTCTTTATACGTTTCAGCTTGCTGATAATGCATGTTGCAAATTCTCTTGAAGCCGATTTACAAGATGGAAATATTTGCGTTTGGAAAACTCCATCCGGATCATTGATGAGACGCCTATCTCATATCCACAAGCGTCGGGACAGTCGTGGGGCTTCTCTATGCCGAACAATCTCAAGTAGGTGGACAAGAGAAGATCCATATACGAAAATTTGTGTCGAGTACAATTGGATAAGGCGTGTTCTAACGTTTCTACCTGTCGGATCCACTCTGTCTGCTGCATCCCCAGTTAGGGTCCCCAACATGTCATAGTAGGTACGACTGAACCTTCTTAGGTGCAAGACCTACCTTCAGGGTGGTAATGATGTGGTTCGGTGATTTAGTGATTTCAAATCTTTACCCGCATCCTCAATCAATTTGCTCTCAAAGAATCTAAAAGAGAGGCTTAAATCATAATTCGTAAATCTGTTGGGTGAGGCCATATGCATAAAGTACTTCTCCCCAAGGACCGTTGTCTACGGTGATTGCTTCTGTTGCCTTGGTCTGGTTGAAGCCTGTGTGCGTACCTGGTGTCAATGCATCTAGTGATGACTAGTACATTAATATCACTGATTAGTCCGGCTCAAACACAGGAGTCCTACACACCTAAATTCCTGAGGGCTGAGCTTTTTTTAGTGGTGCCCCATTTGGGGCCTGCTCTGTTGGCAGGGTTTTTTCTTTGGCTACACCTACTTAACGTCATCGTGGGGACATTTACCTTTTCCAAAAATCCACCGCCAATCTCTCATTTTTGGCCATAAAACCAATCTCCCAACAAGCCAGCAAAGGTTTAAATCGATGCCTGATTGACGCATGTTATCGTGTAGTATCTCAGTAACTCAGATGTTGTAGGTTTTTAATGGATGACCAGTGTCGCCTACTTGGGTGGATTGTGGTAAGATTCCACCAACTCTATACAGTAAGATTATCACTTAATCTCGAACTTGTCGGGCTTCCCTCATAAGGCTGCCACCACATCATTAGGGGTGTGCTTCAGAGGTCGGATGATTTTTCTGGATAGCATAGCCTATAGGCCAGCTATCTATTCACGCAACCTGGTATCGTGAAGCCATACTCTCCCAGGATATGGAATTTTGTCAGTGGTTGTGGACGTGCATTCCGCTAGGGTCACAGTACCCTAGCCTACAATGGCTTTTTGTACGCACGCCCTAGAGAGTCCGTCCTCGTTAGTTACGGGGAAAAACACCAAACTTGATCATCAATGATGTGCCCGCTGTAACAGGGGGGCACATAGAACACCGCCTTCCGGGTCCCCGGGAATCTCCTCATACCCATGGTCAATCATCGTGGGAAGAGGTGGTGCATTCAGACCTTGTCTTCATACCGGGGGCTCTGCTGTCCAACATTCATAGGCCAGGTTTAATATTTCCAAGGTGAAAGTGTATAGGTTGACAGCATCTCTGGGGACCAACCGGCGTTGACGCGGCCGGCGTCCGTGTGAGCTGGTGCATGGATTTACGATAAGGGGGGAGATTTTGTCCCGTAAACGTAGCTCGCAAGCACTCCGATAGAGTAGTCGGTGTCTCTTTATCCCCTATGAAGGCGGACGCATTGTCCAAATACAGAAAGATATCTCGACTATATTGCACCGAATAAATTTTTTTCACGGTGGAGTTTGACTGCGAACTGATATAATACTAAACCGCCGAGGAACACCCGCCGAGAAATGTGTTTCTCGTGTAGCACCGCAGCCTAGTCCGTTGAGACTAGTATCACACTGCTGACTGTAGGGTTTGTTCTGGATCATCGATAATTTGGGGCAGCGGACATGGTGCAAAGCCGTATAAGAACTCCTTTTTTAGGCCGTTGTAACTGCCGTGCTCACACGACTACAGGGGTGTCCACATAATAGTCACCGAATTGATTGAACGGACAGATTATCCCGCCATTACATCCATTATCCTCTGGGGCTATAATTGGTATAAGGAGTGCTCTTGGTTGAGTGTGTGGTAGTCTTGGCGCGGGGGCCGGGTAGAATACCCTATCCACGAACCGGACCGATAGGAAATGAGCACCATCAGACCCCAATAGAAGAGCGGGGCGGATTCCACAACATTAGCGGTCCGCAGCCAGATTACTTACTGCTTCTAATCTTGCGGGGATCGTGAAAGCCTATGTGATCCGTCGAAATGGTGGAGACGATATGTCCCACTGAGGTTCTACATAATCTGGGCACTGTCCACAAGGACATTTGAGTCCTATTCTTGGATATGCTAGGACTGGGTCTAGTACTTTCGAGGAGTCCTTGTCATGTTCCTCCAATGTCCTTTCCAACTACGATAATGTCGTCATGATACAAAACCTTCATCTTGTTCATAGCTCCCAGGTTTACATTAACTCCATTAGTCGTCTCAGAAAGGGCTGGTGCCCCTCAAAGCCTTGCGTCATAACGATGTGAATTGGTAAAGAAGACCCGGGGTGCAAAGGGACAGATGAATGGCGTCTTGGGGGGGGGGGGTCTTTGATCACAATCTAAGTTCATAAAGGGAGGGTATTAACAGTGAATAAATATAATGGCCTGGGTCGTTAAATCCAAAACGCAAATAACCCTTTGACTATCCATTGGAGATGCCTTCCGAAGGGGGTCAAGTCGTTCTATAGGGAGCGGGTAAGATTATTATTGAATCGGGTAACCAGTTAATCGATTTTTCAAAAGAGGATATAATCCACGCACATCCTCAAAAGCGGGGGTGGGGGTCGCCATGGGGGGGGTCTTCTTTCTCACCACCAGACAATGGGTGGAGGTTATAGGTGGGGGGGTGAGGGGGCTCCTTGACTCTGGACCATCCAGCGTTGCTTCCTTCTCCTGGATCCAAGCCCATGACATCCACATCCCTAGGGGTGATCGACGGAGCGTTCACGGAATGGGGTCATTAGTCAAATTGTAACGGAAAAGCTGTATGGTTATGGCTGGGTGCTGCGACTGGGCACCGCCACAATCCATCCTCCACCGGTAGAGTAATGGAACTAAAATTGGCTCGGTCCCCTCCAATGATTATGGGCGCAACCTCGGGATAGGGTCTCTCTCGCTCTCCAGTTCATCGGGGGCCTTCCCCGAAAGATTCCAGCGAGTCGAATCTAGACCTCCGTGGGAAGTCTTTGGCACGGGCGGAGTTGACAGTTGAACTTTCTTCTATCAAGCGTGACCGGAATTATTCGCCACATTCTTTGTCCAGCCCATCTAATAGCATGGTGTAAGGGTGACCAGGGATTCTGTACCAACAGCATGGTTTCATGAGGGTGGCTGAAATTTCCAATCACGTAACTTCGGGTATATTTATAACCCTCTTTCGAATGTTTCTCAACATTGGGGGTGCTCTCCGCAGAATAACAATCCTAAGCTGTACAGGGGAGTAAAGAAATACCGGGGGGGGTGCGTAGAATACCTTCCCCTGGATAGAGTTGTAGCTGAAGGCTGGGACAAGTAGGCAATTGTTTGGTCTCGAGGGTTGTAGGTAATGGGGGACTCGAATGACGGCACGCAAAAACACAAAATTTCCTGTGTTTTGTCCCTAGAATGATGGGTATATTAATAGGAAATTAAAAGAGTCCGTGTGGTGTGGTGGGCGGCGGGACCACACTAGTGGCTAATACCACTAATTCCATGGGTGGGATTTCCCAGTGTTGCGAAAGGGGAGGGACGGTTGAATCTCTTGACAACCGTTACGATACCATCGATAGGGTGAAATCTTCACTGAACAGCCCCTCACTTTTCATATTTTCCGCAGACTTCATCGGCCTATTCTGAGATGCCTCTCATCAGACATCGCGCTGTATATGCATGGTGTCACATGAGCAAAACTGGTTGGGGTGCCACAAGCACGCCGAGGAATGGAAGCTGACGCCTCCCACTAGATCAACGAAGGGGTTCTGAGGCTAGCCGGTCCATTCGTGTATTCCCCTTCGTGATGGGGTTTCCGGACCGTTGGTAGGTCTGACTGGCACATATTGTCAATAGGGTTCTTGTTTCTCAGGGGGGCTCCGTGATCTCTCCCTCTGCTGTGTATACCCCACACAAAAACACCATATGCTAGGAGGGACTTCTTGGTGGAACGGCTCCTGTCAGTAAAGCGTTCTCCCACAGACAGGCGTGCAATACTGGGGGTGAGGATAGTGCCCTAATTTCTTCACACTTCATAGCATGGCCAGTGTCACGTTACTGTGGTACGATGTTGTAGGGATAGTGGTATAACCTTCCGGAGTCTTCGGGGGCTCGGTCCGTCAACTCTGGTATTGTGGTCGCGAGTTTCCTCTGTTGGCTTTAAACGCTAGTTCCCTTGCCTCTTTGGGGTGTAGACAATCCTTTACATGGATTTCTGGGGAAATGGAGCAATAGATGAGCCTCGATATTCCTAACTTGTTTCATCAGCCAGGGAAATGTAGGTGGGCCCGGCGGGTGATGTTTTCGCAGAATCATGTTTGGCGAATGGGTGGGTGTTTGGTCTGGAACCGGAACCGCAGATATGTGCGGTAATACAAGAAGTGTACTCATAGCCATTTGGGAGGCTAAGACGCCCTTGCAGATGAAGCATGGTCCCAACGCTATCTGCAAAAAAACCGATGGATAAGAAGCGGGCGGGGGATAACGGAAGAGGGTGAGGGCTTCGGCCCTTCGCTTTGGATGAACAGCAATAGTATCTTGGATCCAGGGTCCTTCGGTCTTACACTCCACTCCATAGTGCCTCCGTCATAAACCCACGTATCATCTGGGGAGGGGTTAAAGTCGGGGGTGTTGTCTACCCAGCTGATACTGACCAGAGGTGAAGCAGGGGGTCCTCAACACTCCATGATGCAGCGTTACGTATTGATGGCGGTAACAGGGCTGTGACATATACCATGGTCAGATTGGGACCAACTATTCGCGCGGGGGTGATTGTGCTTATGACAGAGGTGGTGGCCGATAGGAAATCACCTTCACTGACTCTCCATATGGGTTGGGATGGTTCCAGAGAAGAGCCTACCAATTTCCTCTAATTTGAGATTGGGAATAGGGCCCAGGAGTTTACAGCCAGGGGTCGTACTGGGAAAGGGCGGTAACTTGGCTGGGAACCGCTGTCTAATATCTTTTCCGAATAAAAGGCTTTTTGTAGCATTCTCTGCACAGTTGCCGGGCGGGGGTTCCGTCTGAAGTAGCACTGTGCTCCACGGGACAACGGAGTTCTGGCGTCAAGCTACAAACATGCTTCACTTTACTGGGTAGGGTAAACTGATACCGGCGTTTGACATCAAAACCGGACCCCTCGGAGCCACTCAAGAAATTTGGATCTGCCCTTACGTGTAGATAAGGACTCTCCACCTGGTGGGGATGATAGGGAGCTGACAAATACTGTGGGGCGGGTGGACTCATGTGACAGACTAGTGTACTCTGCGACAGTCATTAGCATGGGTATTCCACTTAGAGTCTTTAGTACTATGTTGTCAAATCCTCACCAGGCGGGCAAGGGGAAGGCTTTTACAAACAGTGGCTGTGATTATGACATATGCAACGTTTTGCAAAGGGTAACTGAAGGGTAAGACTTCGTATTATTACTCGGGCTAGGACCAAGATACGGCAGAGCGGGCTTGGGGCGATGGGGATGCCGCGCCAGTCCTGTACGCTCTGACGTGAAGGGATGGGAGTCGATGTTATCCAGCAGGGAATATTGTGTATGAAAGTTGAAGGGATGTTGGTGCACCCAGGTCTATACATCTTCAAGCAGCGCCTCCAAATGTAGCCCTGTTTCCTTGTGAACAGTAAACTACCAATCTGATAAACCTGTGCTAACCAGGGCCTAAGCTCTGCCACGGAGAGCCTGGGTCAATATATTATATAGAGTACCTCTATCAGATGCAGCGCCTTCCAACTGCGATGGCTACCAGCAGAGCGGACGATGTTCCTTCGCAGGACTAAATATACAATACTACAACACAGCAGTAAAAAACGTATCCTTTACTAGCGTAACACATAACATCATTGGGTATATCCCTATCGGTGTTACTCTCAATGAAACACTATACTACGCGTCTCACAGTGACGCGACCCTCACCGGGTTCCCACCCAACAACGTGGTCCCCAATACCCAAAGTAGTTTAAGTGTGTGACTGCGCAGCCATAGGGGTATGCATATATTATAGTATTGGAGACCAAACTGTTAATTGATGTTACCGCAGGATCGATGGGGCCCACAAACAGACTTCACAAGGATCCGACGACGCGGGAGCTGCCAGTGATACTCTTGGGGTGATGCCCACCCAGATGATGCATTTTGAATATGACCGGTTAAAGAGGTCTGGTCCACAACCTCTGGGATGGTGTCGTGGACGGCACTCTTTTCTTTTAGCCGGCTTCACTCACTATTGACAGGTCCTATTGCTAGGGCCTGACCCTACATTAACTCTGTCGACTGTGACTCAGGCCTAATCTGGGGTCTGGGGGTATACGGCAGTGTAGAGGTACTGCCTCTCTACACCTGAACTACTCACTACTGACTTCCCCCTCCCCTCGATCGTCTCGCTGGGCTTTGCGCGCAAAAAGGTCCAAACCTGCACACACCTCCTACCTCTTCCTGCAACGTCTCCTATCAGCCCATGGCTCACGGCGTCACCAATGGTCGCGCTGAGAGTCATGGACTTGTATGCTCCGTTCCGCCAGGCCCGGCATATCGGGATTGCCACATGCTTCACGGCGCTAACGCGAAGGGGGCAGGAATCAATCTTGCATCATAGGGCGCGACCTCATCTGACTTCCGTCGCGCTCCGAGCGACGTCGGACTTCGCATGAGCAAGTACAAAAATGTGGCTCCCTGGCGAGCTCGTGGGCCGTCCGGAGCCGGTCGGGTACCGAAACGCGGTCCCCCTACACGCTCCTGCAACCTTCCTTATTCTACCATTGTCAGCGGAAGATAAGGTTAAGCAGGGAGTGGACCTGGCTACAATAGGAAGTAGAACCCAGTAAGAAAGGAGACACTCTGTTTTGGTGATGTCCTCTGGACATGATGTGGACCTCACTAAATGAACATATAAGGCCCTAACCCCGATGTGTAAGTACTAGTTCACGTGATACAACAATCCCACTTGGTGGCATGAGTGCCTATGTGGGGCATTTTCTGAGATGGAAAGTTAATGAAGATGTGGTCAAACACATTCATGAAGTCTAGCTATTGACTAGAAAGAGGCCCAGAAATGTTGTTAACGGGGACAGCGGCCATGTCTCCCTTATGAATACCAGGAATAAGAACGTTAAGAGAAGACAGAACTTTTGTGAACTGGATCTCTTGGACTCTCTGTGTAGGTACATAAGATGTCTGAATCGGATACTGTCAGATTCCCTGGACTTAATCCACGGCCAAATAGATTCTCGAAATGAAATTCCGCATCGGATTACTTCAGACGTAGGCCAGGCCCGGACTCTTCCAAATCCGTCTTGGGAAGTCCGGGATCGGGCATGGAAGGCTGAGAAGAAATCCGTCGATGACTGATATCAACTAATACAACCTGAATCCGAGTCGTGAAATGGTCTTGCATTGATATTTAAATATCTCTCTCATAAGTAATGCATTTAACATGGATTACCAGATTTGATATATTTGGAGTTCGGCATTCAGAATCTGTCGGACGGATTTGTTAAGTAGACGGGAAAAAAAAAAAACCAATCTGTCCTTTTTGAGACTATCCGAGAATTCCATAAATAGAAAAAGAACTGGTCAATTACAGCGCGAATTCTAATTCCGTCTCGAATCTCTCTCTCTCTCGTCATCCATGCATAGCGCTTCCCGCAGTACTACACGTGAAAAATAATATGAACATATACTGTAAGAATCAGTGCTACTAACCAGAAAAGTAACATTAGGAAAAAGAGTCTCGTACCTGAAAGGCTACACTCTAAGTATTTGCTAACCAGTTAAGCATTCTAGTAATAAGCGTGATGATGAAGAGATATGTTTCTGTGTGTTATGTGTCTGAAACCCACTTCCTAAAACTTCCATTTTTACACCAACCACACTTGCCTGATAAGAGAACGCCTCTTGATGTTAGCACTATAATTTTTTTTTAACCGTTATATAAACAGTATTATAAGTAATTAACTATATGGTGTAATATTCTGCTACAACTATGTGGCGAAACGATCGAAAGACGCTGAATGTGAAAGATGCAAACCATTGACCAGAAGTAAGGAAATCAGGTGGAAACCTAAAACGGAAGAAGTGCTGTGTAACAAGGACTAATATGATGCTCGTTTGTGTATGAAAGAATGAAATAAAAAGCTATAAAGTACATCCTCTGGGGTGCCATTAACGTATTTGTTGATATATAATTGTTCCGTAAATAATATGCGCATTTGGACTTGCCCCTGTCCCATTGCGTGGTTACAATTTCAAACTCTTGAAACCAGATCAAAGTACCATAAAATGCAAAGACAATTACAAAGAGTAACCCATCTTCACTCAGCAAAACCTCACAAAGTCATAGCTTATAATACTCAGGCATTGGCACGATGTTCTCTTAAATAAAGAGTACCAAGATGTGTTAAATGTGCAAGCACAAGTAAAATAAAACAAAATGAATAAATTAAGTTGGATACTTATAAGTCAACATAAATGTAAAGACTATAATTTTTTAACTATAATAATCTATCATCCTGCATCATACACTCAGCTGGCACAGTAGGTGTCAAAGTTGTCACTGTGTGCGGAGAACAAAGCAGTCTGTCACTAACGGATAGTGTTAGATCCACAAAGCAATTTCAATCTAATGATAATTATACTCTGGGCATTTGCGCGTATAGATCCGCTCTATACAGAAAACATGACACCAAAACCCAACAAATAAGATAAAGGAGCTAAAAATCTGTTTAGGCTTAAGAACGACAAACAGGCGGCCAGGTATACAGAACATACTAGAATCACCATGGTATCTTTATCTTTTATGGAAACGGTATGAAAGTGGAACTAATTTATTGGTAAAATCGCATCAGTGGCAGTAATTTCATGTTAGGTGAATTTACCTGTATATACATTAGATTTCAAGCCTCCATATATCACAGTGTGGGCACATATCCGATGATGAATGAGCGCCTAAAGAAAGATGGATCGTTTGATTGTTTTCGCAGCAAACAGATCACATTTTAATTCTCTTGACCGTGTTATTGCTTATTGGCCCTCGTTTGACCTCAGCTTTAAAAAACTGTGGCTATTGGAAATGATAAATGTAATTACTGTGGTTGACAGTGGTGTAATCTGTGTGGTTCAGATGGACTTTGCCAGCGTTATCTAATATGCGAATATGTGTCAATACGGCACACAATTTCTTTGGCATGTGACAGAAACCAGTATTCACTCAGTTAGAAACTAAAGTCAAGCCTATTGTTTGGATAGGTCTGTAAACCAATGCTTTATAAGTGTTACTTCACTAACCTTCCTGCTCTCGATAAATGCCATAAAAAACAGTTTAGTAATCTCCAACTTGGAAGGGTAACAGATCATTTTTAATACACTAAATCATGTCATATATATAGGCACTACGAAACCGTGTTGGCGAAAAATATTCAAAGGCCGCACTCCAATTGTTGGTCAAAAAATTATGTGAGTTAACAAGAATCTCATTCCAACGTTTCGGTCGCGTGTTTTGGTCAAGGTGGTGGCAGTACAAAGGTCCCATTGTGGACCGAAAACGTTGGTTTTTGTTTATTTTTTTTCAATACACTGTTTGTTCAATTCTGGTAGTGTGCACTGCTGAATTTCGTTTCTCAAACGGTATCGTATTGCTATATATATATATATATATAATACTTATATATATATATAGATATATATATTATAACAAAAATCAATAGATATCCCGTTCATGTGGCTGTACGTACATGTTTATTTGTGCGAGACTTCGAGAATACACTGATATCTCTTCTTCCGGCGTATGGGTGACAAGAATGAAGCAAGGATTACTTAAAAACAGTGTCTATTGGAAGTTATCTTGCTGTTCCGTCCCTCCGGTGTGGACTGTGTTTTATGCTATAGGTGTCAAAGGGTACTGAAGGCAGATTGAAAAAAAGAGTTGTATGTGTATAGAGTGAATAAGAATGGAGAGAAAGTATAAAGTGTTCGAGGAAGGAGGGGGAGTGAGGAAGGAGGAGGGGGGGAAAAGAGGTGTCACCTTCCGTGTCCCTCCATCCCCCGCTCCATTCCCCCCCACTCACATTTTTTTGGTTCTCCTCTATGCTTCCTTTGCTTCCTTTACCTCATCATGTTGCATGAAATCCCAGGAGGGTGCTAATACGATAGGTGAGAAGACAGTCTAAACAATAGTAATCAACCTGCCATGCCCCCAGCATCAACACTGCGGAACAAGAGACATCCTGTTGGCGAACATTTCTCTGACTCTGCCATAAGATGAACGATCTGAGAGTTGTCCATACTCAAGAGTTATCTTAAAACACCGGGAAAGAGAGACGGTCCATGAATACAAGTTATGCAACTGTTCGGACCTTAGCAGTGGCTTAAACAGAGATCGAAATTTATGAGTCATTACTGACACTGAGCGAACTATCTCTTCCATGGAGCGCTAAGGCCATGTCTGGTACTCTGTCTATATGTATGCACACAACACTGCTGTCCTCTCACCTACGTACATACTCCCTTATTTTTCCATCCCTATACACCATGGGACCACAATAGTATCCACACACACTTTTTAGTTGTGCTAAAACTCTCACATTTCCCACCCACCCACACCATTTATATCGCCTCTCACTCCACACACACCTTGTGTAGAGCACTGTTTATACTGTGGGCTCTCCATTCTTTTTATTCACACTGGATACACATCCACACTCTTTCTTCACTTGCCTTCGTTACCCTTTGACACCTCTAGCCATAAAACAACATCCACACCGGGGAGGAACAGCACAGATAACATTCCAGAGACACTGTTTTTAAGTAATCCTTGCTTCATCATTGTAACCAGCGCGGAAGAAGATCAGTGTATCTCGAAGCTCGCACAATAAAAGCATTTCGTTAGCCACAACGTATCATCAATTTATTTTTTGATATTGAAGCTCGCTAACACGGTACTGAATACACCTCTTATCTATATATATATATATATATATATATATATAATATATATATATATATATATATAAATCACCCAAAAATGCTACTTGCCGAACAAAAAAATCTACTCGCCACCTAGACCGCCCTAGTCCCGCCAAAGGCCCGCTTTTAAAAAAAAATATGAATATAGTCTTATAAGAACAACATTTGTTTTGACATAAGATTTATTTATTGAGAGAGAGTGTGGGTGAGAGAACAGAGATAGAGAGAGAACAGAGACAGAGACAGAGAGAAAGTGTGGGTGAGACAGAGGAGACAGAAGAGACAGAGAGAGACGAGAGAGACAGAGGAGACAGAGAGAGTCAGAGAGAGCAAGGAGTCAAGAGAGACATAGAGAAAATAGAGAGAGAGAGAGATGCGGCACCCCAACAAGAGAGTTACAAACAGAGGGAGAAGATGACAAACAGAGAAAGAGATAGTGAGACAGAGAGAGAGAGAGAGAGTGTGACAGAAGAGAGAGAGTGCTAACAGAGAGAGGAGCGACGAGGGAGCGAAAAAGAGCGACAGAGAGAAGGTGACGAGAGAGAAGAGGTAGCGAGAAGCGAGAGAAGAGAGCGACAAGAGAGAGCGACAGAGAGAGAGCGACAGAGAGAGAGAGAGCGAACAGAGAGAGAGAGACAGAGAGAGACGACAAGAGAGAGGGAGATTGCAATAGAGAGAGGGAGAGTGCAACAGAGAGAGAAGAGGGAGAGTGCGACAGAGAGGAGAAGGAGGGTGCGAGAGATAGAGGAGGGAGAGTGCGACAGATGAAAGCGGGAGAGTGCGACAGAGAGAGAGTGTGACCTAGAGAAGAGAGAGTGCGACAGAGAGGAGAGAGAGAGGGAGATGGCACATAGAGAGAGGGAGAGTGCGACAGAGAGAGGAGAGTGCGACAGAGAAGGGAGAGTGCTGACAAAGTGATGTAGGGAGAGTGCGACAGGGTGAGGGAGAGTGACAGGTGGAAGGGAAGTTGACGGGTGAGGAAGGTGAGGGTAGGGAGGTGCGACTGGTGAGGGAAGTGCGACAGGGTGAGGGAGTGTGCGACAGGGTGAGGAGAGTGCGACATGGTGCGAAGGAGTGCGACAGGGTGAGGCAGGTGCTGACAGGGTGAGGGAGAGTGCTGACAGGTGAGGGAGTGCGAGAGGGTGAGGGGAGAGGTGCGACAGGGTGTAGCAGGGAGGCATGGTGAGGGCAGCAAGTGAGGGTGACAGGGTTGAGGGCGACAGGGTGAGGGCGACAGGTGGGGCGACAGGGTGAGGGTGAGGCTCACGGAAGGTGAGGGCGACACGGGAAAGGGTAGGGCGACACAGTGGAAGGGTTGAGGGCGACACAGGGTTGTGAGGCGACACGGGTGAGGGCGACCACGGAGAAGGGCGACAGCAGGGAAGTGGGAAGGGAAGGGGCGACCACAGGATGGGCGACCAGGGAGAAGGGCGAACAGGTAAGGGTGAACAGGTAGA
>WSYH01015061.1:0-14764 GCA_036426205.1 Ascaphus truei
AAGTGCCACGCAATACCCCACAATAAGTGCCACGCAATACCCCACAATAAGTGCCACACAATACCCCACAATAAGTGCCACGCAATACCCCACAATAAGCGCCACGCAATACCCCACAATAAGCGCCACGCAATACCCCACAATAAGTGCCAAGCTTCCACCAGTTTATTTCTTTAGAACTTATAAACGCGCTGCGCAGCGAGAAGCTCCGTTCCAGAGCACGTGCTGGAGCCCAGAGAGGACAACCAAAACCCACCGAGAACATCTGATTCTGCTTTGTGCCCTCGGAAGTAACTTCATCCTTCCACCGATGTATCCGTCCCAACATGCACTGGGCCTCGCGCCTCTCCATCATGGCGGCAGTGGCTGCTTCGGTGTAGTCACTGGCTCAATCTCTAGGCTTCGTTCAGGGTGCCGGAGGCAGGAGTTGGAGGGCGGGCGTTCGGGAGGGAGGGCGGCAGTCTGCTGGCCGATGTGTGTTCATCCTCTCAGCAGACTGTTTCAGGAGTTGAGGAGGCGGGGAGGGGGCGGGGCTACAGACGGCAGGTTAGGGATCCAAGTTGCAGTCATTAAATCATTCACAAGAATGATTTCATTGGCTGCCGAGGTCCCAGCGACGCTGCTGCAGCTTCAAAAAACGACTTGTGTTGTTTATTGAAACTGTAGCCAGCGTCAACTCCGGGCTTCAGAGACAGTGCAGCTGCTACCCTGACAACCGGCATTCAATTTGAATACATTGTGTCCCACGGCAGCTCGCACGGCAGCACGCCCTCCCTCCCTCCGAAGCCTGCACCCTGAACGAGGCCTAGTACCCAACTCTATCGCACAAACTTTGATGGGAAAGGACCTCCCCCTGCTGGGCAAAACAGTACAGTTATAACACGCAAGGGAAAGGTGACACGTGGCATGTAATCTTATAGCTATTACTAGTATTCATTTGTTTATTTGTAATGCACAAACATACAGTATTACGTAGCGCGGTACAAACCTATTCAAGATTTGTTGATGTGAAATATTTAGTATTTTTAATGAGAGAGAGAGAGAGAGAGAGAGAGAGAGAGAGAGAGAGAGAGAGAGAGAGAGAGAGAGAGAGAGAGAGAGAGAGAGAGAGAGAGAGAGAGAGAGAGGCAAACACAGAGAGAGAGGCAACAAGAGAGAGAGAGAGAGGCAAACAGAGAGAGAGAGAGAGACGAGGGAGGGAGGAAGACACGAGGGAGCGGAGTGACGTGATGGAAACAGACATGCAATGTTAGGGTAAACGCCTCTTTCACATGTCATTATCACTAGCGTTGGTAACAATTAAAGTTACAATATTTCAATGAGTAAAACTGGATTAACGTTACGTCCCTCTCTTTAGTGGAGAAGCATTTCTACCAGCACGTAGCGTCTGGTTAAATAGCCAGTGGTGCTGTATCCGGTCCGAGTACAGTGCCATGCGCAGCGCAGGCAGAGAGATGGTACAGTATATTCCACCAGATATAGTGAAAAAGTGGTGCTCTAGTGCTAGGGTCTGTATCCTTGTATTGATAGGAAAAGAGCAAACACTGGGTAATAATAACTGAAATAGTCAAGCACTGAACCTATAAGAGGGCTCTATAGTACCCTGAAGGTAGGGTGGGTGCACGGAGACACCTCCCCTGCCTCATTGGGTAGGCCCAGGTAAACGTACTCACAGACTCCCAGTTGCTCTATCCAAAGCGTGCAGCTGTATCCAGGTAAGTAGAATCCAAATGCAGTGTGTGTGCAGCGCACAGCAAAGAGTTGAGAGAGAGCAGGTCTGGCAAAATAAACTCTTTAATGATAAGCCATAAAACATGGAGGCCTGGGGAACTTCCCGCACTGCAAACAGCAGAAAAGGGAGAAGTTCATCCCAGGCTCTCTTCTCTGAATCTACAAATTTCCTCAGCCTCCCTTTTAGAGTTCGGTTAAATCTTTCCACCAATCCGTCAGTCTGTGGATGGTAGAATGATGTCCGAACCGACTTGACCTCTAGTAACTTTAAGACATCCTGCAGCAGTTTAGCCATGAAATTTGTACCTTGGTCTGTCAACATAACCTGGGGAAGTCCAACCCGTGAGAACAGTTCCAACAACCTGTTGGCTACTTGCTTCGCCGTTGCTGTTCTCAGGGGGAACGCCTCAGGATATCTTGTTGCATAATCAACTATTACAAGGATAAACCTGTGTCCTTTCGCAGAAGGTTCTAGAGGTCCTACCAAGTCTACCCCAATCCTCTCAAAGGGAACTGACACCAAGGGTAGAGGAACCAAAAGGGCTGGTTTTTGTCCTTTTGGACTAGTTAGCTGGCACTCCGGACATGCCGCACATAGCTTAGCAATATCACTATACATCCCTGGCCAATAGAATCGGGATGAAATATGGTCCAATGTTTTATCCCTGCCCAGGTGACCACCCCAAGGGACAGTATGGGCTAGAGTGAACACAGATTTAACAAATGCCTTGGGAACCAATATCTGTCTGGTGACCTCCCCTTTTTGTGTCTGCCTATTCACCCTATATAGGATATCATTTGATAGCTCAAAATGGGGGAATACTATCACCCCCTGTGCATCTAAAATCTGCTCATCAATTTTCACCACCTTGTCATACTGTCTAGCAAGGACTGGGTCTTCCCTTTGCTTCTGGCGAAAGTCAGGGAGGTACAGGTCTGGTAAATCTCCAGGGCCCATATCCCCCTCCCTCTGGCCATCCCCAGCCATCACTTGTGACCTCTGACTACTAGAATGGTCACCTTGAGACCCAGATTTCTGCAACCAGTCCTGTTTATCAGAGCGTCTTTGCTTCCGAGTCTTTTTAACCCGGTGTCTACTGGGAAAAAGGTCTGCCGAGAAGCGGAACAGTTTGCCAGGGTTCTCCTGAGCCCTAGAAGGAGGTTCCTCATGAAAGACTGGGGCCATTAAGTCCGAAAAGAAAGGCCAGTCGTGACCGAGCACAACGGGGGCAGGGAGCCAAAGAGCGACTCCTACTTCGAGGTAAGCCTCCTGACCTTTTACCTGTAGCCGGATTTTGGCCGTCGGATAGCGTTTTACATCGCCGTGTATACATTCTATGCTCCATAGGGAGTCAAAAGAACACACGTTAGGCGGTAACAGTTCCTGGAGGACCAGAGTTTTCCCAGAGCCCGAATCTACAAGGGCCTGGACGTTTTTTCCCCCAATCAGGGCTGGAAGTAGCCAGGCCTTGTAATTTTCTTCAGTAAAGGCCAAGGCGATGGTTCTGCTGAATGAACAATCCATCTGTGGACAGTCCACATACCGGTGGCCTTGTTCTCCGCAGGCGGAACATGGAGAGGGTTCCCTCGCAGGAGGGGGCTGTGGATAGCACCCCGCTGGACCGGATACTGGAGACCAGGCATCTGGTGGGTCCTGTGGGCGACGTCCTCGGAAGTTCCTCTCATTTTGCGACGAGCCGACATCCGGAAGGAGATGAGGGTCTCGGCGGGGACCAGCATTTGGACTCCGTCCTTGCTGGAACGACTGCTCCTTCCGTTGGACTTGGCGGTTGCATGACGGGCCGTAGGTTCCCCATTGATCCGACCTCCCTCTTTGGGCGTCCACAAGTGCCGGTGGAGTCGGGTCCAGGACACTCGCCTGCTGCTCAGCCCCAAGGAAGACGGGGTCTTGAGCCTTATATTTTTTGAGGACAACCACACGCTGTCTCCGGGTTTGAACGAAGGGCCCGGTTGACGACATTGATCTGCCTTTATTTTTTGTCTTGAGACAGCAGTTTGTAGGGTCTTAAGGATCCTCCTCCAAGAATTCTGAAGGGTAAAAACATGAGAGTCCGCTGCGGGAACACCAGAAGGGGGGGAGGAGAGGGGAAGACTGCTAGGGTGAAAACTGAAATTAATGAAGAAAGGGGACTCTTGCGTAGATTCATTTTTAAGAGAGTTGATAGCAAATTCGGCCCATGGTAACAGATCCACCCAGTTGTCTTGAGATTCGGAGACGGAACATCTGATGTACTGCTCTAAGGTCTGATTCATCCTTTCTGTCTGACCATTGGTCTGAGGGTTATATTCAGAAGAAAAAAGAAGGGAAATCCCAAGTCTCTGGGAAAACGCACGCCAGAACTTAGAGATGAATTGAGAGCCTCTGTCAGTAACAATAGAAATGGGAACACCGTGTAATCTGAAAATTTCCTTGGAAAAAATATCGGCCAAAGTAGCAGAATTAGGAAGACCCTTGAGGTGAATAAAGTGTGAGTGTTTAGAAAATCTGTCTACAACAACAAGAATGGTATTCATTTCCTTAGAATTTGGAAGTTCGACAATGAAGTCCATAGAGATGTGTTTCCAAGGTTACTCCGGAATGGGAAGAGGCATGAGAAGACCCGAAGGTTTGTGATGGGCAGATTTACTCTGGGCACATACCGGACAAGCACTAGTGAAATAAAAAATGTCCTTGTTCATCTTAGCCCACCAAAAAGTCCGTTTAATAAGATCCGTTGTCCTCTTGAAGCCAGGATGACCGGCTGATCTAGAAGAATGTCCCCAAAGTAAGATTTTGTGGCGAAATCGTGGAGCTGCGTATAAGCGTCCCTCTGGTACCCTGAACCTGCTGGGAATGTGAACCTGGGCTTTGTTGATTTCATCCAACACATCCAAATTATTGGCAGAGACTATGCACTTGACAGGAAGAATAGGTTCCGTGGACTCATTGCAGAAGGACAATCTGGTGGGGTACGCATTTGAGTGAGTGTTCAACTGTTGAAAATGTTTGGTAAATGTTTTGTTCCAGTCCCCGAGGACCGCAAACAGGCCCGGTTTTCAAGGTTGTCCTGAAAACCGGGCCTGTTTCTGCCCTCGGACTGTAGTGGTGCAGGCCTGACTGACTGTTTTGCACACCATCCCACTGTAAATGTTTTGACTTGCCGTTCTTTAATAATGGAGATGTTGCGTTTTGTATATTATATGAATAAAGAATTTTTTTTAATCACAGGTAAGACCATACTGTTGTGCTGAACTGTACTGTACATGTTTTGACCTGCTGTACTTAAATAAAGGAGATGTTGTGTGTTTTAACTTGTATTAATAAAAAAATGTTTGTATTTACTGTACACAAGACCTGCACAATTCCAGTCCCCGAGGGCCGCAAACAGGCACGGTTTTCAAAGGTTACCCTGAAAACCGGGCCTGTGTGTTGCCCTCGAGGACTGTAGTGGTGCAGGCCTGACTGACTGTTTTGCACACCATCCCAAAGTAAATGTTTTGACTTGCCGTTCTTTAATAAAGGAGATGTTGCGTTTTGCATATTTTATGAATAAAGTTTTTTTAATAACGTGACTGTAAACCATACTGACTGACTGTAAATGTTTTTACTTTCTGTAAATAAATGTTTTCACTAGCAGTAAACCATACACCTGTTGATGTTTTGAATTGCTGTGCACTTAAAATGTTTCTACATTGTACAGTATTTGTAAATAAATGTTTTTGCACTTACTCCACCAATAAAAGAACATGTTGATTTGTTTTAAATTGTTCCATTGCCTCCTTTGATACTGTAACAAAATACAGTGTTTCTAGAATGTACACTTCTGTCCAGGCATACTGTACTGTATACTGTAGGCATGCTCAGTACAAGAGGATTAAAAAAAAATAGAAGACACATACTGTACTGTACAGTACGGTATGTACTGGTACTGTATAGAAGACACATACTGTATGTACTGTAATACATGTAGAATATATGCATACTTTTTATTTTTTGGGGTTTATTACACAGTATACTGTATATAAAAAAGTATTGTATACTGTACGGTCGGAAAACATCAGCATACTGTTTCAGGTACAGTATTCTATCCTAATCAATAACAACGGCCACTAAACTGTAGACTCCGGTACGTGGGTTTTTAAATCCGATTCAGCAATGTGCAGGCATTGTTACACAAAGCGATATTATCCATCGAAATCCCTCCATTAGCCGTTTTCTTTTCTGAGGAAAAACAAAAAGAAAAGTTTTACTGTAATGGTCAGTCCCCTAAAGAAGTTCCCAGTCAGTCCCACCAATAATTTTCTCGGAGGGCGTCTCCTGTTCACATGCGCATGCGCCTACCGTCGATGTAATGACACACAGATGCGTTTCAAGAAGGTTCCAATGCGCATGCGCCTAGCGTTCCTCCAATTGTTCAGTATCTGCAGTACAGAACTGTAGAAGCCGCTCAGCCAATGATATTGCTTACAGGAGAATCGCTTGACTTTTGAATCGCACCGATATTAATATTGTCAAAATAAAAAAATAATACGGCAACATTACTCACCATAGAATTTTCCAATCAGCTGGCGCCGGGCCACTGCCAGTCCAGTATTCTTGATCATACACGTTGACAGTTGGCAGTGGGACTACTACACCTGTAGTCAGCTGATGAGGCTGGAAATCGTTTAGGTACATGCAAGCTTGCTCGAAACTGCACGCCAAATCTGGCTCAAGCTGCAGGTATCCATGCGTTGACAGACAGCAAGGGTTGTCACTGACGGTGGGACCGTTATTGGAAGCCGGTGCTGGTGCATTGCTTGCCAGCGACTGTCGTTTCTTAGTTGGTTTTAACACGACCTTTCGCCTTTTGCCGTCTGCATGATCATAGATACAGGAAAAAGCCGGTGATACACACCAATACCCTCCAATAAATTCTGGATCAATACGATAAAAACATGGATCGCTACATAACCTTTTCCTTATTGCACTCTTCCACACATGAGGAGCTGGCGAAAATTTGTAAAAGTCATAGTTTTCGATAAAATACTGATAAATTTGAACAACTGTTGCCATCTTATCATCTGTTGCATTAATCGCGGCCCATATAAAATACGCATAAGTTCTGTCGGGTTTTTGGAAAACGGGCTGCTCTTGAACACTCATGGTGGCGGGTCTCTGGAGAATAACAGAAACTGGTCTTTGTCTTTCTTTAATATGAAAAGCCTAAATTGATACATTATTTTAACCTCTTCCTTCAGTCTCAAGGCCAATTTACAATAGCATCCAAATGCAGTGTGTGTGCAGCGCACAGCAAAAAGTTGAGAGAGAGCAGGTCTGGCAAAATAAACTCTTTAATGATAAGCCATAAAATAGAGGGTTGTAAGCCTTCTACGCGTTTCGTGCAGGTTATGCACTTTATCAAGAAGTGCCTTACACAATATACAAAGCATTTATATACAGCTGACTGACGTTTTTTGGCACCAAATGAGTGACCACTAATTAATGCTATCCAATAATAATCGCTCATCTCGCGCATGCGCCGCACCACCAGGTGTAGCTAAAGCCCTCACCCTATGGCACAACTAATCAAAAAGTCCCAGGGAGTGACGCCCCCTGTTCGCTATGACGAGCTGGACCACAGTAATGCAGAGCGCCCCCGTCCCGTCGGTCCGCGCATGCGCAAATGAACGAGGCTAGAGCTGAAAATCAGCTCCCCTCTGTCCCCAAGATACACGCATGCGTGAATAGAAGTAAACATTGCCACGAGCTCACATAATAATAACTTGCGCGCGCATCCTTAATGCGCAAAGCCGTCAGTACACGCATGCGTGAATGAAGGTAAACATTACCACGAGCCCACATAATTGTTACGCCGGTGCTGCCCGCAGACCAGACCCGTCCCCTGTGCTGAGGTGGGACGTAGGGATAAACGCACCCGCAGCAAAGGGAGCGCGTCCGGAGTGTGGTGTTAGTGTTGCCAGGCCAGGTATAGTAAGGAAGACAATACTTGCCGGTACCGGTAGTAGAGGAAGAGTAGTTATTGCCGTTGCCAAGATCAGGGATTGGAGAGTTGTGGATGGTCGAAGGTATAAGCCATGTGACAGGGATGCCAAAAGTCACGAAGTCCAAGTATAGCCGAAGTCGAGAGCCAGAGGGGGTAGTCGTCCAATCCGCGTCAATACCTGAGGAGTCACTGAGAGAGTAGTCAAATGCTTCCATACAGAACTATGTCGAGCGCCAAGTGATGGGAAGCACAGGCATAATAAAGCTGGGCAGGCCAATGGGAAAAGGGGGCAGGCCTGGAGGACTGCAAGGAGTCCTCCCTGATAGGAGGGAGGTGTTACAGCCCAGCTGAGTGTAGTCATTGATTTGCATGGAACTGTGTGATGCTTGGGGGCGACGCCTCACTGCAAGAGCATTGATTAAAAGTGCTCTGTTAGGCGTGTGCTCTGTAAGCTGGGAATGCATGCACATAACGTCTGGGGCTGGCGTGCGTGTAGGTGTGCGTGCATGAGGGCGTGGGCGCGCCCGACGCTGAGCAGAGGAATCGCCGAGGGGAGTGATCCCGCGACGGCGGCAGGGGCGAGGAGCCGTGGAGGCCGGTAAGGAAAGATTGTTTTGTGTGTCCAGGGTCTCCCTGCGGAGAGGGAGTGCTTTGTGTGGGAAGCGAGGAGAACGCCGATTCCTGACAATAATAATAACATGCGCGCGCATCCATAATGCACAAGGCAATCAATGGAGACAACGCACGCAATGTCAAATATGCAATGCCCAAAACTTCAGGAACATATGTATAGAGACCGAGGGAGAGCTAATATTGGCAGTCAGTAACAACAATAGAAAATATATATATAAAAATACATACAAAAACAAATAACCAATCATTGAAAAAAGATTAAAAAGTATATTCCTATACCAGTGTAAAAACAAATATACAACCCTCTGGAGGTTGCAGAGGTCATAATAAATAATCCTATTCACTTGACGACTATTTACTGTCTGTCCTTACATTAGTGTCCAAAGAGTTTCTTTTATGACCCCCATCCCTTACCCTGGATCTCTTTTCTTTTTCTCTTTTCTTTCCTTCTTTTTCTTGACAATTAGGACCTTCATACCCATTTAGTAAATGTATTACTCTATAAAATGTTATCACTAACAATAGAGTTAAAAGGATAAGATCTAATTATTAGACCTTGTCTTTATTAAGGGGTTAAACTTGTTTATGGTCCTTATTGTTCCTTCACCACTTGATATGTTGCATACAGTGTTTTATATAATTGCTCCTATGATAATTTACCAGTGTAGTGCATCTTTCCACATTGCTATGTAAAAGTACAATTAGGGCTTATGTGCATTTAGTATAAAGCAAGTAATTATGGGACTATGATTGTGGAGCACTATTACAATAAGTTAGGACACTGGTAATGCATAGGTTAACATATTTTAAACCCGTTTTTTCGCAGGCTTTTTTTATTACAAATGTGCAGGTTCAGGCCATATCTCCCCACTCCAAGACGAAGCGCTGCTTTGAGCGTAAAACGCGTTGAGGGGGAGACTGTGGTGTAGCCTGTGTTCTATTGAGCGCTCAATAAAGATTTGTTACTCAAACCGGAAGTGCCTCCGATTCAGTCACTGGCTGTGGAGCCGGATTTCTTCTCCTGCCTCCTGTCTGAGTACATTACAGCGTGTCTTTATTATTCTCTTAATTTTAATTGTATTCTGTTATAAAGGGTGAAACATTTCTTTATTTTGTTTACTTCTCGGATTCAGGATTGTTGATCTCTCCAATATCCCTGTTTTGTCCCAGCTTATCGAACCTCATCACACTCCTAATCTCTATCTAGAAAACGTTAAATTATTATTATTGTAGCCATGTAACCTCTGGCTACTGAATTCCTCTGCCTAGCATGAAAGTCCTGGTACCAACACAGGCAGTATTAGGGTTAAATCTGCCCTTGCTGTAGAAAGCAGTTCCCTTTAGTGACAGGGAGGTGGCGTATGGCCTGGGTACTGCCCATAAGGGGCTGAGACCTGGAGCCCCTCCCCTGGTAACAAAAAGGGGCTGCAGCCTAAATGTAGAGAAAGCTGGAAGTGTGGAGCCAGGGCTCTGGTTCACCTTCCTTCCCCTCCCTCAGGGGAGTTGGAGCAGCTACCCCACATTCCACTAGGGAGTGTGGGAGTCAGGGATAGACCTTTGGGGCCTCAAGCACTGGGGGTTGCGTCCAGAGACCAAGAGAATTACATGTATACATGTTGGTATACTGCTGTGCTGTATGAAGAATAGAGAACCATTACTTGTTTTATACTCCTACCTGAGGCTGCAGTTTCTTCAGGGAGAGGGTGAGAGTGTTTTCCACAGCGGACTGCAACTATCTGCGATGTGAGAATGGAGGCGCTGCAACACCAAGGAAAGAACTAATCCAGCACTGAAAGCCTGTCATGCTTATCCCCAATACCACCGGCGGATGCTCAGAGCCTCCTGTGAACCTAACAGGTAGCACCAACACCAGATAACAGCAGTGAATCTCCCTTAGGGTGCGGGAACATGTGTTACATTATTATTATTATTATTATTATTATTATTATTATTATCGTGCTTCTGCTATTAGCTCACTTTGGTTCTAGATGGGACAGCCCATTTAAAGTCTTCCAGACATTTTTCCTTCTGGAATTTAGGAGATGCTAAAGATAGTATTGTTGAACGCAGGCCCTTATTCAATATACTTTGAAGAGTTTCTCGGTGCTGGAAAAGGGGTCAGCTCTATTCAAATGGATGGGACAAACGTTTTCCTCATGATAGTGATTTGTGGAAATGTAATGGATGATGTAATGAGAGACAAAAATCCCAGAAAGCCACTAGAGGGCGGTAGCTACATCTCTAACAAATATCTCTTGTTTCCACTTTGATAACAAAAGGTATGATCACTCAATGCTGACCCTGGTTTGAAGCCAAATTTCCGGTGATAGAGAAAAAACTGACTGCATTCAAAAGAATGGGACTAAAATGTTCAAAAATGATCAAGAAGTGATCACAAAAGAATCCCCTATTATTGCACGCAAGCCATAATTGTTCAATATCAGGGAAATGGACTACATGACTAAGTAGATAGATAATTAATAATGGGTACTCAAATCTCCTGGGAAGGGTAGTGTGTGATAACATTCAAAACAATAACCTTTTATTTAAACATAACTCATCTAAGTGCACAAATATATACAGTGAATTAACTAATAATCAAAGAAGAACAGGGCATTACTGGCCAATCATGCCCTGTTCTGAGGGGATTATTACTATTATAGGCTAAATATAGGCTTTTTTTCATAAAATAATAGACACTTTTGTAAAGATATATAACTCTGAACTACGCTCATGCACCTGTGTAGGAAAAATACATTACGTACTGTAGCAAATGAGAGGGGTGTGGGGGCGGAGAGGGGGAGAGGTTCATTAAAGAGTTTATTTTGCCAGACCTGCTCTCTCTCAACTCTTTGCTGTGCGCTGCACACACACTGCATTCAGTATATTCCACCAGACAGGAACAGATGTACACAGCCTAATGCTTCTTATAGGTTACCGAGTCCTTCTAAGCGTAATAAATTACATTTAGGGGGATATTTACCAACGTCTCCCGGCTGCAAAACTGGGGCAAAGTCCGTGCTAAAGAATTGCACTAGATTTATCACAGGAAAACCCGCTGCTTTCAGGGCTTCCTTTTCTGGGATGAATATGGCTCTGTTTTTTGCACTGGGTTTGCCAGACTCCAGTAAATAGACTCTCTGGAGTGATATAGATATATACAATATACAGAATATACAGTGCAGTTACAACTAATATGTGCCACATTATCAGAACATTCGCTGCAGAAGAAATAGTGCAAACACGGACACATCCATCTTTGCTTTATAATGTATAAGAACCATCGTCCAATCGTGCTTGGCGTGAGGGTGATACTGGGTATTGAGGGCCACTACTTGTTATTTCCAAACAAACAGTATAAGGCCTGGGACATAGTAAATTCAAGCTCGCTGAGGCAGGCTGAGCCACGCTGAGCAGATGCACAAACCCCCTGCATCTGTCATCAGCGCGGCTATAGTTTCCCCTTCCGCATGCGTGCTGATGCGTGCGGAGGCTCTGAAACTTTGCCGAGACGGGCAAGTTTCAAATTTGCCGCTCGGGGAAGCGGAGGAGCTGTCACGTGACCGCTCCCATCCAATGGGAGCGGGGGACTAGCCCCGCCTCCCGCTCCGCCTCCTGACACACCTCCGCCCCGCCTCCTGACACGCCCCCAGAGCGCGCTCACTGCCTCGCCTGCAAGGACAGAAAAAAGCACCATTTTCAGCAGGCGAGGCAGAGCAGGAGCGCGCTTCAGCGAGCTTCAATTTATTATGTCCCAGGCCTAAGATTTGTTGCCAATATCTAGATTTTGTACTTAGAAACTTACAGCTCTGTCGCTTTTTAACCTCTTCATTGCCAGAAAAGCCGGTGAGCGCGAGCAGGTTACGAAAAAAGGAATTCGTTTTAGAGCCTCTCCCCATTTCTGTTTTCAAACCATAATGCAAAAAATACATTTTGAAACACTTTGAATAAAATGATGTGTCCTTAAGTATTTAGAAGACAGATAATGTCTCTTCCCAAGCTCACCCATACAGGTGAAATGAAGTTCTGCTAATATGTGTCCTCCTGTTTTATTGCACAGGGCCAGAGAGGTGAGAGTTGAGCGACTGACCCTTGCTATATATGGACTTTGAATGGTCCATGTGTCACCGTACAGAGCGAGGGACAAACCCTGCCCACAAGCCCTGGCTGAGGGCTTAATAGCCACGGTCATTTCAGTTATTTTAATATCTTCAGTGGTCCTACACTATCAGGGATCAGTCAGAGTTTTGCATTTGTGACCAATGTCCTTGTAGTCTATGATTGCTGATGCCCTAAAAGCACTTTCCTTTTTTAATACTGGTATCCTAGGAGTTGGGTTACCTTCATATCATTCCATTAATGATAAGTCACCTGATTCTATGAAGTGCTACTATTACTGCACATCTCAAATGCTTCCAAATATATGAAGAAGTCTTAACAGATTACAACCCATATTGTTTAATGGGTGCAGGGCCTTACATCTCATTCACATGGGGCCTTTCATCTCATTCACATGGGGCCTTTCATCTCATTCACATGGGGCCTTACATCTCATTCACACAGGGCCTTACATCTCATTCACACGGGGCCTTACATCTCATTCACACGGGGCCTTGCATCTCATTCACACGGGGCCTTACATCTCATTCACACAGGGCCTTACATCTCATTCACATAGGGCCTTACATCTCATTCACATGGGGCCTTACATCTCATTCACATGGGGCCTTACATCTCATTCACACGGGGCCTTACATCTCATTCACACGGGGCCTTACATCTCATTCACACGGGGCCTTACATCTCATTCACATGGGGCCTTATATCTCATTCACACGGGGCCTTACATCTCATTCACATGGGGCCTTATATCTCATTCACACGGGGCCTTACATCTCATTCACATGGGGCCTTACATCTCATTCACACTGGGCCTTACATCTCATTCACATGGGGCCTTACATCTCATTCACATGGAGCCTTACATCTCATTCACATGGGGTCTTACATCTCATTCACATGGGGCCTTATATCTCATTCACATGGGGCCTTACATCTCATTCACATGGGGCCTTATGACTTCGGTCCAGATACACTAAATCAGAAGAATCAAGTTTTTTTTTTTTATACTTTAATAGCAAAATCCTTGAAAATGAGATCTCTTAATGTATCCTTCCTACTAAAATGTTATTTAAATACATAAACATGTAAAAAAAAATATGTATTATTCTCCCAGATCCTTTATTGCGGCTTTAAAATGACACCTAGTGCCTCTGATTCCAGAGGGACGAGCACAGAGGATTTAGCATATATGTCACTTTTATGTCATGTTAATTTGCATCAATTCTGCAAATACTATTGGGCAGTCGTTATCTGATGCACATAGTATCAGGAAATATACGAATCGCTGTGTGTACTTCCTACTTCACATCTACATATGTGTGGGGTCAGGTGAACAACAAAATCTAAAAAAAAAAAAAAGATTCATATTTTCAATTTTTTTCTTGTGTCAAAATGTTAGTGCTAAAATGTAATTCAAACCTCTATTCTCCCCCCTCCTCCCATTTATTCCCCCCCCTCCTCCCATGTATTTCTCTCCCCTCTTCCCATGTATTTCCCCCCTCCTCCCAATGTATTTTTTTCCCCTCCGTCCAACTCCCTCTTCCTCACTCACGCTTGTATTTCTCTCCCCTGCGTCTCACTCTTACTCCCGCTTTTCCTCACTCACTCCCTCCCTCACCCCATCTCTCATCTCACTCTCCCCTACCTTCCGTCAATTACCCCAGTCTCACTCAATCCCCGCCACAAAATAAAAAAAAAACACCTCCCCTAAATACATGTGTAACGGTGTTTCCCCCACCCGGTGGGAGATTTGGCCATTACTACGGTGTTTGGTGCATGACACCTGCTGGTAACAGGAGGGCTGAGTCGTCCGCCGGTGGTAGTGGGGACACAGGACTAGGCTTCTGGGGTTCATACCCCCCATATCTCTTTAGCAGTGCAGCGCCTCCATCTGCCGTAGGCTCCAGGAACTGAAGGTGATCTCCCACGGTAGAACGATTACCTTTCCCCCCAGTAAGGTCACACACCAGGCAGGAGGTATTAGAACAGGAACGGTTTATTGTCTTCTGTACAGCACAGTTACAGGGCAGGCTTCTGCCCGATGCAGTACTCTCAGCTCTCACTGAAGGATGGTCCCTGGATCTTCACTACAGGCCAAGGGCACCCGCAGCCGTCCTAGCTCTTCCCCGCCTCCCTAACAGAGGCAGAGGTATGGTCGACACTCACTCTCCCCTGGAGGGAAGGGGACTGGAGAAGGCCCAAAACTCAACCTCTCCAGTTCCCTGGGAATCTCTTCTAGCAACACAGTCCCTCAGTGCTAGCGATCCCCATGCAGTTTGTGCAGCACAGTC